>JAQGAW010004063.1:0-11443 GCA_034698025.1 Phthiracarus crinitus | reverse complement strand
TGAAGATAGGAGTCTATTTTATTGAAGATAGGAGTCTTTTTTTGAAAAAATCCCTTAATAAACATAGAGAAAAAATCTCTTAATAAACATAGAGCGGTCCACGGACATACATACGGACAGACATCCCAAATCCAATAGCTCCTTTAGCATAAAGTGAGCTAAAAATTATTTGAGAAAAAATTAATTAATTAAATAGTATGTTTCTTTATGCCGGATTTAACTATTTAATTCAATGTATTATACTTACTGTAAGTATAATAACAACCAATTATTAGAGATCAAATTAAATTATCAAATCAATATCTAAATTATTTTTTCTATTCCTAAAAATATTAACAAAATTTTCGCTTAATTTAATTTTAGTTAGCAATAGAATTTAGCTATTATGTTATGCATTAAATTATAATAGATTTACTTACCTTTTCTAAATTGTGAGTAATTGTAACAAATTAATGACATGAATATCGATGTAAAAAATATATTTTGCAAAATTGCCATTTTAATAGAGAAAGTCAATCAATATTAGTCTAAAAACGAATTTAAAACGAGGATAAAAATGAATTTACATAATAATGAAAATATCATTCACAAAATTTATTTATTTCGTGATTTTATAAATAAAATAAAAACTTTTAATTTAATAACAGTACACAAACTTAATTTAGACGCTAATAATATATAGAAAACTTAAATAACACTTCTTAAACAAAATTCTTTCATTCAACATGTCATTTAAAGTACGAAAAACTTATTTTATTGAACGAATCACACAAACGGTTTTATATGCCAAGGATTATGAACACGAAAATTAAGTCGTTAATGCTATTGCGAAATAAATTTTCTTTTTAGTATATTTTAGTATTTGTTTCGTAGCTCTTTGTGACTGAGTGAGTGAGTGAATGAGTGAATGAGTGAGAGAAACTTTAAAATTCACTAAAACCTCAACTCGTTGCTAACTTAAAAAATAATAAATTTACTTTATAAATGTACGGTAATTAAACTTTGGTTAAATTTTGTGCTTTACAAGATGACAATTGAATTTCTGATCAAATGAATCATTTTGTTCTCCATAAATTCACATTTTCAAACACTTATAAAACAATGAGTTTTTATTTTATAAATTCTTAAAAACAAAATAAAAAACAAATATTTGGCATTTTTGAGAGATTCTACTGCTAATGAAGTACTTATTTCTTAATTCTTGTATATATAAGCGAGTTTTACTGTACGAAAACTAGTCGTAAATTTTTATTTCATTTACCATTCCATCACTTTTCTTTAAAAGAAAAATTTATCACATATTTCTATATTATAAAATAAATAGTGTTTTGAATTATTTACCTTAATAATATCGTGACCCAAATGTCTGTTTGTTTTTATTATAATTTTATTTTTCTTTATTTTACTTATAAATTGAAATCTCATTACACACTGTTTGTCAAGACTTTAACTGGAGGAAAACTAGAGAACTTTTTCAACACTTTTAGACATCTTATGCCCCGAAGATAACATCAATAATCAGAATAATGTGGTTTATTAAAGAGTAAATTTAATTTGTAATTAAATTTAAAATTAAATCATAAAAGAAATCTATTTTTAGTTTCTTTCATACAAAACTTTTGATCAATTTCCGAGTTCTATAATTGAATTATATTTTTGGTCACATTGTAATGACTAGGTATGCCAAAATCGTTAGAAAAAAAGGTTCAAAATCGTTCATTATAGAGGTGGAAAAAGTTTGAAAATGACAGTCCCGTCCTGTCCTGATAACTGTCCCGTCCCGTCCTGGTTAAGGTAATATTTAGTCCCGTCCTGTCCTATCCCGAAAAAAGTTTGTGTTTATATATTTCAATGTCTTGATTTTATGTAATAAATAAATTTTATCGTCTTTTTAAGGAAACAAACTTAATACTTTCAATAAATACATTTCATGTGCACAAAATGTTTAAAAGTTGAAAATTGATAAAAATAAGTGGTAAATTAAAGACATTTGACACGTTAATTCGGTCAATTAGAGATTTTCGGGATTTTGTTAACAAAATCTAAAATCCTGTCCCGTCCCGATATTTTTATGTACCAATCCCGTCCCGACAAATCCCGTAAAAATTTAGTCAATCCTGATCCTGTCCTGTCCCGTCCCGATAATTTTTCCAGGTCTATTTTAGATCACTCGTCATTTTGAAAAACTCAACCTATTTTGCTGCTATGCCTGGATATAACAAAATTTTACATTTATGTAGTATTTGTGTTTCGTTTTAATACAAATTGTATGATATTAGGTATAATATTAAACTTGTGATCGTTAAAAATTTCTGACCCGATTCCGAACAATGACAGACTCACAACTGCTTAACCCAATCCGAACCGACGACGATCTGCCTGACCGATCCAATTATCCACATTTTTGTATTTTAACTGATTTACTAAAACTTTGTTACATTTTTTAAAAGTTAATAACGATAAAAATTAGAACTTATTCAAAAAAATTAATTAATTTTATTATAAATAAGTATAATTTAATAATAAAAAGTTTTAATTAGAAATTGTACAAAAAATTAATCTCAATTATATTATACAGTCGGCTTTTCTTCTGAAAATTTTCAAACATTTTTATCGTTTAAGATTAAAATAATCAGGATAACAGGGTAAGGGATTGGAGTCTGTCTGTTTGGAGTCGGGTCGTTCGCTAATACACACGTCCTTTAACGGATTGAGTATCATAACTCTTGTTGGTGTGAATAGTAATATACAATAAAATCTGCTTAAATCTACGAAACAACTTCATAAAAATTACCCTTAAAATTATTTACATTGATTTACTTTGTTTGATTAATAAAACACACCTTATATTTATTAATTTATCGAAAACATATAAGAAAATAAAAACTTGTGAGTTTTAAGTATTAAAATTGTCTTAATTTAACTCAAATCATAAATATACGCTTAAATCAGTTAACATTATACCGTTTTCAGCCGCATTATACCCCACATTATTGGATATCGTAAATCACGGTGATGGGTGGGGATAAACTCGGATTACACTTTTTTCAAAAAATTTTTATGCCAAAAAACTTTTCAAAATTTTCAATTTTTTCCGTCCTTGAATTTTCCAAATTTTCTGATTTTTCCGAGGTTTTATTTATACCCCTCTGGGGGATAATGCGTAGGAAAACGGGTAAATATAAAATTAAACATTAGCTTAATATCAAATGATTGAGTATAAAATAATTAATTTGCAGTAAATATGATACTTATTTTCTAATTTCAACTCCAACTGTAATATCATTTGTTTGCAACAAACCAATAAATTTGTTAAACTTAAGCGGAACTTTAGTTGCGGCTGTCCTCACAAACTTGAACTTAACGATAATATTAGCGATCATTGTTTTGGCTTCCATGAGCGCAAACCTCATTCCCACGCAATTTCGTGGTCCAGCACCGAATGGCAGATACGTATATGGCGTCAGTTTGTCCCGATTTTCTGGCATAAATCTTTGCGGATCGAAACGGTATGGATTGGGATAAAATTCTGGATTGTGGTGAATCGCGTGAATTGGTATTTGAATGAGTGATCCTTTTGGTAGAACTAATCCTGTGTCTCCTGCACTCAAAATAAATTTCAAAATATGTTATATGTATTCATTTAATGATATGAACGCATATTTCCATATTTAAATTAGAAAATACCTAAACTGTATTCCTCAGAAGAAACTCTTAAAGTCTGAATCGCGGGATTATATAATCGCAATGTTTCGGAAGTGCACGCATCTAAATATGGCAATCGAGCGATAGTGTCGTAATCAATAGTCCCATCGCTATTTAAATGCTCACACAATTCTTCATATAAAGTTTGCTGACATTCATCATTGGTAGCCAACGAGTAAAACAAAAACGATAGAAGTGATGCGGTTGTCTCATATCCAGCCACAAAAAATATGAAAGAAGTGGCTATTATGTCGTTTTCGGTTATCTCTATTTTAGATTTGTTACCAACAGTTACCATATTTTCTTCGTGTCCGTGATGTGATTCCGCGTCATTTAGTTTGTCTTCAATCACATCATCGTTGATTGAATTGTTCTTTGCGTTAATCATTAGTTGTAAAAAGTCATTGTGTTTTGTTTGTTCGCTTTCTCTTTTGTTCAAAATTGTTTTTATCTACAAAATGATTATTTTACGTCAAATTACTTATGTATTTCATAGTTTAGCCAAAAAGCCATTAATAAAAATTTTTTAAAGTTCATTAAAATAGCCATGTGATGAAAATTTAGGGGAAAAAGAGATATTATCCAAGTCTTATCCACGAAGGGCTAACAAAATGGGAATGTTATCAAATATCAAATGGTTAAGATTACGCGATCAATTACTTTTCAATTGTAAACATTCAGATTAACCATAAACTTATTTGATAATTTAATACCTGTAAGAACTTTTTAAATGAACGTAAATTAATATCTACTCACTGAGTTAATAAAAAAGTCCATAATTTCTGGATCAACTATAGATAAGTTTAAATATTTTCTGACGATCGCTGGTGCTGTCAAAAATATTAGAGCTCGCGTAAGACTTCCGCGAAATAATTGAAGCGCATATTTAATAAAAGGATTATTTGGGTCGTTATGCGTATCGATTTTAGTGGCAAAAGCACACGTCGATATCACATCCATCGTATAATTTCCCATCAATTTTTTTAATTCAACGTTAGTTCCTTCATGTGCTGATTTAGTTAATATAGTTTCAACAGCGGTTACGCACTGATCAATCAAAGGATGCATTTTTCTCATTTTAGAGCTCGAGAATGTTGGTGAAACCTTAACGAAGAAATCGTTTCAGTTCACTATTACACGTAAATTTTAATTGTAAACGCTTACTACTGAACGTAAACTTTTCCATTCGTCGTCGTGAACAATAGTTAACGAGCGATCCATTACTGGATGGTATGTTTTGATGTTATTTCGATTCATGAATACGTGAAAATCTTTAATCATTATATTTTTAACCAATTCTGGTTCACCCACTGATAGTACTGGTGTCGATCCCATAAAAAGTCTGTTTAGAGAATTGATTTAGACTTAAACTTAAAATAATTTAAATTTAAACATTTTGTAAACAGAAGTATTGATAAATCAAAACCGATTATAATTATAAAACATTAAAATAATCCAATTCAAACTTTACCCATAAATCCGTCCGTATTTATCTCGTCTTTCGTCTTCGATCTCACACATAGGTTTAAAGAATATTTCCCACAAACTTCCAGCAAAAATAATAGGTTTTGGACCATTTAATCCAAGCTTTGACCAATAATTAAAGTTACGCGTGAAATATCTGTTAGTTATTGTTAAGTTTATAAAAATGCAAAATTGAAATTAATATGAGAATAAACTTACAAATAAAGCGCTGTTATAGCGCTTAATATTATAGTAATAGCTGTCAGATTAAATCCGAATGCAGACAATATTTCCATCTTTACTATAGAATCTTAGAAATATTTTAAAATTTTTAAAAATCTCTGAAGAACTTTGAAAATAGAGATTTAGCGTATATGTTATTCGCTATAATAACTTTTATCATCAAAATTGAGTTGTTTTTCATAGATAAACATTCATTGCGTAATTATTTGTCAGTGAGATTCTATTTATAACAAACACTTCTAAAAAATGAATCATCAAACCCAGGATTGTAACCAATAAAGAGTTGTTGCGTGTGTGGCCTTCAGTACTAGAGTCGTAACTTTGTAGTGCCAGCGCGTAATATTGTAACTAACAATACCTAAAACTGTGTTATGAAATGGTATTCATTCATTGCATCACTTCGTTAAATCACTAAACTGAATTCCCATCATATAAATATAATCTAATTTACATATTAAGATACAATAATAGGATTTATATTTTACGTAGTGTTGCTTATCAATCAAATATTTTTTAATTAAATATTTAATTGTATAAATCTGTATAAACTTTCAAATGGAATTCTTTTAAGAGCAATCGCATCTAAATATCCAAAAATATTTAGTAGATATATCTATATAAACCTTGTAAAATTCTTATTATTGCACGATTTTAATAGATAATGCGCATATTGTGACACTCGATTATATGCACGAGCTTTCAATTTGTGCCTAAACTAAACATTAAGTAAATTATGCCTTCACGATGTATTAAGCGCTTGTATAAGAATAACTTATTATAAATAACACAAGCATAACAATGCAATATAATTAACAATTCATTAAATACAAAATTTCTAGAATTTGCATAAATTTGAATAATTTCAATTTGTTGCGAGCAATTAATTAGGTTTAATACTGTTAATTTTCTGACATATCTAAATACTTTTACAACTCAAGATATTTATAATTACCTAAATGTTTGTAATTCTTCCGGATTATCATGTATTCGAAAATTGAATTTTATTACTTTGGTATATAATAAAGATTTAGATTTTAACCATTTTTAACAAATCTTTTAAAAATTTATAAGCTCTTTTGATATATCCGTTATCTTCAGTCAAAACTGATAATATTTGTAATGAGCTTCAGACTAATAAAGGTTTGTTTGATTTTGGATATACATATTATACTTCGTCACGAGACGGTAAATGGCTTTTCACGCATATGATTGGAATCGGAAATAAAACGTGGGGCATAACTATGGATAAAAGACAGTTCGGAATTCGGAGAGTATATGGAGACAGTAATACTATTAATAAAAACGCTAAAGCTTTTAAATTTGAACCATATTATGTGAAACATAAGTATAAAATTTGTTTTACACTATTGTATGGTGCAGTGGAACCCATACAACACATTGATTATTCTTCATATTCTAAAGTTGTCTTTAATGTAAGATATTATGATAAATGTATTATTCTTTTTAGTGTACTAAACAGTAAGATTTCATGTGATTATAAATTTATATTTAAACATTGAAAAATTAAGTTATATTCACATGTCCTGTAAAAATTTATTTTCATATCATTGAATTTATTTTTTTATAAACAATAATTATGCATTAATTAATGAAAAATCAAATTTGTTTCAAAAATTACAATTCTTTTTATAATAAAATAACAACAAACAAACTCAGAATTTTATTGACAAAATTTCGCATATGATTATAAGATTTATATTATTTTCTTAATTAAATCGTTTTTTTTTTATTTAAAAATAGGGCACAATGTTTCGTTATCATTATTTTGTTTATGATAAACAAACCGATAATTACTATCTTGAGTTAACTAAAGAATTACGATTCGATCCTATTCTGGCATATATTCCTGACACTTATAGAGTTTCAAAGAGCAACGCAGTTATATTTATCGAACAAAGCTTATTAAAAGATTATACTTATAAAAGAAAAATTAAAGTTTTAAAGTTTGCTTATATAAAACAGACAAATAATTCATACTTGGATGTAGATATTGATAAAACATCACTGATTCCTTTATTTTTGTCGAAAATTCCGAACAATTACTATTTGAACGCAATTTTTAATTATAATCCAAAAAATTGCATTAATTGCACGAATGCTACCGTTTTATTAGTGAATGTAAATGGTATACAAAAATATTGCGTAAACTATAACGATGACGAACTTTCAGATCAGGTATATATGATTTTTGTAACAAAAATAAGTATTTAATGATTCGGTGATTTTAAAATTCTGTAAAATAGTGTTCAAATGAAAATAAATTATCGACACTTCTATTATGCGATTGGACACCAGATTGGATACCAGTTACTAATTTATCATTATCTGCAACGACTGCAACCACAGACAAACAAAATAATAATCAATCCAGTGATCACAGTTTTTCTTCTCTTATAATAGTTATGATATTAAATTTAATAGTATTTTATTTAAATGTATTTATAATGTAAAATATTATCTTTTTAAAAGTTTTGGTTCACTATAAAAACTGCATCTTAAAAAATTCTTATTTTCCAATTTTTCTTATGAAATCCAACGAATTTGAACAATAATTTTTTGAAATTTTGGTCAAAATTTAATGGGTCACAAAAACTCATAGGTTTTGATGCACAATTTTTTCACTAAAACTTTTCAAAATTTTGGGTCGAGGTGTCTAACATTTTGAATTTTCATGGGGTACCCCTGCCAGAACCCCATACGGGACACACTGGCTTATACTCATCATTCAGCTAAAGCTTTTCGGATCTGTTAAACCGTGTGTTTATCGGGTCGGTTTCTTTAACTGTTACGTTCAGTTAGATTTTCATAATAAAATTTCGATTCGGTTATTATAAAAATCCGAGTTTAATCCGAAAACCCGATAAACAAGTTTAATTCTGTTTTACTAACTTCAAGCTGGAATTTTTTTTCTAAATTTATCTTCAAAAAATAATTTTGCACATTATTTTAACTATTTAAACTTAAATAAAACACTAAATTCTAGTTAAACGACGGATTCGGTTCGGCGAGATGAAGCTTCTATACGTAAAATTTCGGGTCGGGTAGGTTAAAATTTTTGTAATGTCGGTTTGTCTCGGGTTCCAATTTTTCTACTTTAATTTTTCCAGCTTTAATTTAAGTAACAAACTTATTAAACTATTCAGTGCGCATGCGTTTATTCTTAAGATATTTATTTACATTTTAATGTGAGCGTGTGTTAACAGCGTGTCAATCAATCAACGAAAACATTAAAGTATGGGTCGAAAGAAGCAGATGACGGCATCACTTGGAAGAATGCTAATCAAAGATACTAAACGTAAACAAATTAATACTGAGGTTTGTTTTCTACCATTTAATTCGATTAAAGTTTTACATAAAGAATGTTCGTTTCGTTTCATTATAAAACTCTCAACTGTTTGTTAGCATTAAGTAAACATGCATTAAATGTTACGTTATTTCATATGCGATACTTTCATATAATTCATTTCAGCTATTTTCTAATAACAGACAAACGCAATCAAATCTAATAGTATTGATGATAATGACGCGAACGAGTGCTCGAAATCGATGGATGAAACTATTGTCCAACAGTTACCGGACGTTCAACAATCATCGCATATAACTACAAACACAACAATTATTAACAATAGTTTGAATAGCGATACAAATATAGTGTTTGGTAATAATGAATGAATGCTCAGTATTTAGATATTTAGATTGTTTTACATAATAATTCGTTGATTTGTTGTTTAGACAATAAGCAAATAGAAAGCAAAGAACATATAATTGAAAGCAAACAAGAATTAAATGAATGCAGTGAACAATCGAATTCAAACGAAATCAAAGAAGACTTAGTGTGCGATGAGTTCGATGACGCGTTCTTTAATCCTAAATTATCCAATTCTCACGTTAAACGTATTCATGGTATTAAAACAGATAATAGCGAACAACCAGTTGGAAGACCTCCTAAAAAACATTTTAATCGAAATAAAAGAGAAAAACTAAGAAGAGTTTACTCTTATTTGGATAAATAACGTTAAATTATTGTAACGTTAAAAAATATCTGATAAAAATGTTTCATAAATGCTAATATGTTTTATAAAATTTTATTTATATAATTAAAATAAATATCAAATTAAAAAGAATTTAAAGCGTACTTAAGGTATTCCTCTTTTTGTAAAAAAAATGTTTAGACCTAAATTTAGAATTTAATCTAAATCTGATTAGAATTCATTTTTTTAGATATTTTTTTAACTTAACGTTACGTAAAATAAAAAATTACAATACAAATTATAAGAGTTTAACTCGAATTTTCCATCATTATATTTATGTAATGCCGTATTAGTTATTTCTCTATGTTTAACGCATCAAACATTATATTAATGGCAATTAAATTGTCATTTAAAGGTTTCAAATAATCCCTAATTCCGTTAAATATCACTGTTTCATCGATAATATTGTGACCATTAGTTCCGGACAAATATGTGAGGAGAGATTGTCTGGAAGGTGTGGCCAACAAACATAACGACGATATTTTCTGCACAAACCAGTTGTGATACTTCTTTAACGATTGCTCGTAAGCGTCGTTAAACAAATCGCAAATATTATCGCTTTTGTTTCCGTCATCGAACTGTTTGAGCAAAAGCGATAGCAATATGTAGTGATAACTGAGCGCACGTGTCAGCCATTGTAAGGCATCGGTTCCGATGTTTAGTGATTGTTCCGTTTGTTCGTCCGACTGTTCCGACAGTAATATATCGTTCAAGTATTTGTATTTAATACGATTTGATTCGTATATTGCGTTCAATTTCGTTATATTGCCATTAATGTCGTTTCTCACAACTATGAAAGCTGTTCCCAACAGTTCCACGAATTCTACCACAGTTTTAGCCGCTGATAAAAACTTTTCAGTTTCGATGGCATTTAAATGATCGACTAATGGAAAGTAAACGCATCGCGAAAAAAATGATTCGTTATTATTGAGTGTTGCCATTCATATAACATTATACAGTACTTATATGAATAGGTATATCATAATTATATACAGTATTAGTAATTAAATATTTACGAATCAATTAATAATTATTGAAGCAAATCGTATTCATAATATATACAATGAAAATAAGTAGTTAAGTCATATACTGTACATATTTGACAACATAAAACAGCTGATTAGTGTATACTGTAGTTGATTACTGTAACAGTTGTAACAGTTTGACTGACATCACACGGCAGCACAGATTCTATACATTTGCATATTGTATAATACCATATGTCTTATAAATGATGTAATATTATACGGGATACGCTTAGCAACAAACTTTTTTCATTAATTAAATATTTTTAATTGATAGAATAAAATTAGTCATGCATTCAACAAACTTTAATTTATATTAAAGTAAAAATTTGCTTAAATTAAATTCAAGTAAAAGTAATTTAAACTTTATCCCAAATATGCATCCGAAATATCTTTAGGGTTTATTGTTGGTTCGTATAGAATTGTAAAACTTTTTATAATGACAATTATATTCCGTAAGTGATTTATTAAACACATTATAAATCTTTTATTAATGAAAATAATGATCTCTCTCTTTCTGTTTCTCCGTAACGTTCTCCTACAATACTGCGTATTATAGAATGGGAATTACTAGTATAAATACAAATCAATTAACTATCAAACATTGTTTAGATTTCATACCAACTTTTCGACAATACTATTATAAATACAGTAAAATCTCTTGTTTTTTGTATGAGCAACTTCAGAATGAGAGTAAAATTTAACTTTAAGAGCACATTCTTACACAGTTTTACTGTATTCAATTAAAACAATTATAATTTAAATCTAGTTTTTCACAACAATATAAGTAGTTTTCTAAAGCACAATATACTTTAAAATGACAAGAATAAAAAATGAAACAATAGTTTAGAGTAAATTTAAATTTAGTTATATTTAGCAATTAATATAAAGCACAATAAAACCACAAAATTTAAGAAATTATGTCAAACAGAAGAGATTACGAAACAGAGCAAA
>JAQGAW010004062.1:0-11444 GCA_034698025.1 Phthiracarus crinitus | reverse complement strand
AATATAATATTAAGTTTTGATGAATTTTTAAATGAGATTGTTTAAAACATAAAAAAACAAATTTTTCTAAAATTTTTAAAAAATTTTTTTGAAAAATCTTCAGTTTTGTTGAATATATTTTTAAAAATATACAATAAAACATAGCCCGAATTTCCCCTGAAAAACCCCTTTTTGACGCCCCGAATCCCTCCCGAATTTGGTTGTCCTTAATTATATAATTTATTTATAACTTCATATTATAAATAAATTAAACAAAAGTACAACTAAATTTATTGCAAAAATAAGTAATTTATAGATTTATTCGAATAATTAAAAGAACAATTTCAAGGATAATTCTGACAAATATAAAATTTTATTCGTAATTACCAAATTTAAATCCATAGTAATTAAAAAGATTTCAATTATAAAAACATAATAAATAGACAATATTAAATATTTTCGAATAGTCTCAAAAAATAATTATTTCCGTGTAAATGTTTGTTTTGGGACGATATGAGCAAATTAAATCAAGTCGATATTACGACCGTTTCGATCTTGTTTTGATAATCAAATTAGAAAACAAATTCATTTGTAGTCATTAAAAGCGTTTCGATTACTTAACAGAAATCATTATTGTTTGTTAAACTCACCGAAATTACAAAAAATTTACTAATTATAAAATTAAAAATTTAAAAATTTTAAGGGATAAAAACAGTCAAAGTTTCACTAATTATCTTTCGACAAATTGGGCACTCTTTAAATTTAGGCGCGCATTCAGTGCACGTAATTTGATGACGACATGGCATATAAACAACACTCAACTCACGATCCATACAAATCTTGCACAATAGTCGATTTTCATCATTATCTTCAATACTTTTGACCCTATATTGCGAATATAAATTTATTTTTAAATACTATAAATTAAAATTAATCATTATATAACAAACTTACTGTTTTGATACTTTCAATTGATTTTCCTTAATATCACACATTGATAGTGCAATCGCTAAACGAATTTCATTTTCTTCTTGAATATCTTCCATCGTTTTTATCTTATCTATCAATGATTCTTCATTTTCCCGTTTTGTGTGAATTTTTCTCATTTCATCGTTTTGTTCAAATTTAATATTCGATGACACAAACATGTGTTCGCACGCATTTGACAATAATATCTCAGATTTCGGTTTCTGTATACTATTTAAAACAGAAGTAGCGATTGATTGCGAAAAAAGATTAATATTAAATGGATCTCTATATTTATGCGAAAAATCATTATTTTGTTTTGATGATACAGAAAACGGTTTTGTGTTTCCTAAAGCGGTTCGTAACGCATCATTTTCCTTATCCTTTTTCTTCATTTCTTCCGATGACGCAACATATCCCTTCATTTTTAATAAAATTTCCGCATTTGTGGAATACAATGGATACGTTACGAGCCATTCATTGTAACCACTTTTTAATAATAATGGCTTCGATCTTATTTTATAAGCCGATTGATCCCACTTTTTTAAAATAAAAATTATGCTTTAATTAAAATTACAAATAAAAGCTTAAATTTTTTGATGATACCTTCCAAAGCGTATTCGCAAGATTATAAACAGGAGATCCAGCAATAAACTCGAAACTATTTTTGTCAATAATTACAACTTTATTCATTCCGCGTCTTCGAGCGAATGAGTCACGAGATATACCAAACGGTAAAAGTTTTTCAAGTTTATTGGCTGTTAGTCCTGGCGTTAGGATATCGTTGGGAATATTGGCAACAGTTATATCCCCGGATGTCTTAAACTTTACCGAAATGCGTGACTCGTTATATTCATGAGCGCTTCTCGTATCGATTATTAAAATTTTTGTGATTTCGGATGAATTTTCCATAATTTCCATTAAACTCATGCAATCAATGACTGGATATTCGTCATCAGCTGAATCTGATTCAAGTTTTTCTCCTGCGTTAGGAATATTGTCACGTTTGGAGAGTTCGCTGTCACGTAATGCTTGATATCTCTTCTCAACGCTACCACTCAATAGATCCGATTGATTGAGTGCTTCGTTAACTTTAGACTTGCCTATCATTTGTTCCACATATGTCTTATGTCTCGAGTAATCGTTTGATTTTCGAATTTGTTGACACAAATCAATAAATCTATAGAATAGAACGTACGCTCTCTCTTCGTCGCCATCGCTAACAGCTTTCATCGCCGCTTTATATAACTTTAGCGCTGATTTTGTACAACTGTTATCATACACATCAACAAAAATATATTTTTAAATTAAATTATTATAAAGACAAACGTATGGCCAAGTAATTTCAATACAAAATGGAATGCAATTATGTGCGTAACAAAATTGCATTTACAATGCATAGAACTTTTCCCCAATAAATTAATATGTTCTGAACGCGCGTTCAAATCTCCTAAATAACCCCTAAATTAAAGCTTAAAAATTTATTAATAGTTTTCCCGCATACGTCGGACCAACTTCTAAATCTTTCCCGCTAAAAGTCTACCCCTAACTATTACCGTTTGGCGAGAATATCTCCGTCAAAAAATAGCCGAAACGAAATTAATAATATAGATTATTAATATAAATTTATGAATGCTTTAGTGATTACTTTAAAACATCATTCACTTTAATAGCTGCTTTGGTTTCTTCCGCTTTTATGTTCAATTGTGCCAACGATTTAGCAATATATATGTCTTTTAATTTCCCAATGTTCGGCATTATATGACGTTTGATTCGTTTAAACTAAATTATTTAACACAAATAAATTTTAAAATATTGTTTGTTTTAATTTAAAAATTTTTTCTACTGAAATTTGTATTTATTTAACTCAAATTAAATAGTATTTAAAATTTTTTTAAAAAATATATCAAAAGTAGCAAAATTTATATAAATATTTTGTTTTTTAAAAAAAGAGAATACACTGTAAAATGGGTAACAATTATCCGAGTTGTTATCACATTATATGGACGTATTTTGCACATCTAAAACTCCTTAGTATCATATCACACAGAGTTTATCAGTAATTAATATATAATAATGAGTATTTATTTGAAGGTTAAAATTTATACAGATCTAATATCAGACTATTACGCTTTTAACATAATATCAATATAAGTTATATGCAATAATAAATGAAAGAATGTGATAAAGTGCTTTATAAATAATTTTTAAGCATTATTATTGGCGCTTATAATATCACTATATGTGTTCGATAGTTATTATTTGTTATACAAACACAAAAGTTTTAAAAAATAATATATACTTACAAAAATCCTACAAAAATTTCTGTCTGCTGTCTGAAATGTTTGTTTACATTTTAGTTAATACTTGACAAAAACACTTCACATAAGTACACGTACACAGAAGTTATTTGTAAGATGTGGTTAGCCAGTGACGTTTTGAGTCAAGTGTTTATAGGCATATATATTTAGAAATCGTTGGTCAAAACTTGTTTTATATTGACCTATTTAGTGATTCATCCTTAATAATTGATGATTATATATTAGTATAATCCTATTATATTAGTATAATCCTATTATATTAGTATAATCCTATTAATTAGTAAAATGCTATACACTATTCATAATGCAATTCAGTCTAGTTATAACCACATCTAATAAATAACTTCTGTACAGTACATAAAATAATGCTCTAAAATAGCATACACGCGCTATCTATCGTAAAAATGTAAATTATTAATTATTTCATTTCATTTCAATGTGTGCTATGCTACGGTGTATATATTAGATGTGGGCCACGGTTTACCGCGGGTTTCTCTTGTATCGACAATATGTTTACACGACTATCCGTAACACAAATAATCTCCCCCTTAAATCTCATAAATCGTTAATAATGAAAATATTCCGTAATATGTTTTAATATGACTATATAGTGATATCCGTTTATTAATAAATAGAACTTCAAAATAATAGCATTTATTGCATATTAAATTAGCATTGCTATAAATTGCTGCAAAAGTGGCATTAAAAAATCTTCATGATTTTAATCTCATTTGTTAATTATAAGTTAGTGTTAATGTTTTAAACAGTATTACTTTTATTATACTAACTGTTGTTTTATTAAATAAATAAAAATTTATTAAACCATAAATTAAATTTAAAGTTTAAATTCTATCCATATTTTTTCATTAAGATTTAAAGCCATTGTTAATAAATATTTAATATGGGAAAAAGTTTTTTAGACTAACAAAAATTTCTGATTTACTATAGAATCATGTAATTAGAAACTAGTAATAGATATAATACTATACCTAATTTAAGTTAAGTAATATCTTTGATAAAATTTCTTTAGTTTAAATATTGGGGTTATTTTTTGTTAAAAAAAATTAATTCTGTATTATTAAAATTAACTTTTATCTTATAAAGTAACAGAAATTTTTAGCGAAAATTAAGATAAATTACAGTTTATCTGATTTAATCATCTGTTATTTCCCAGAATATACTAATAAGCAGCCAATTATTTTAATCATAAATTATTGGTTAATAAAATAAAATATAACAAAATAAATCATGAAAGTATTAGTTTTAAAGTTTAGTCTTAAAGTTATTTTATTGATTTGCTGTAAGTTTAGTTAATTTACAAGTAATAGTGAATAACAATTAAGTTTAATTTATTTCAGTCGGACTGCAGTCAGCGAACTCGCAATGCAATGACTGGCAGGCGTTTAAAGATACGAAATGTTTTAAAATCATTGAAAACGTTGGACTTCAAACATATGACGATGCAGTTAATACATGTCACCAACAGTCTAATGATTCAAATTTAATTACGATTACTTCTACTGATGAGCTTAATTTTCTTATAAATTTTATTTTTATTACAAATAAAATTGTGGACAACGTATGGATTGGAGCGAAGTATATCGATAGCCAATATCGATGGTTAACTGGATTAAACCTAACATTTACAAACTGGTCTGAAGGGTTCCCAAAAAATTTAACTGAAAGTTGTGTGGAAATAACATCAGATCCCGGATCTGTTGGAAAGTGGATCGACGTTTCTTGTAAAAGAAGAAATATAGTTGTATGCGAAAAAAAGCAGCCTTCAATTCATGAAATAATTTTAAATTTAAGGGACTTAGTCTTAAAACAAGAAGAAACCATATATTTATTAAAGAAAAATAATTCAAATCTATATGAATCTGTTGCCATTATCAAAGAAACCGTTACTACTCTTAAACAAACTGAAACGTCTAATAAGCAAAACATTATTAGTTTACAAGAGTCAGTATTAGCTCTAAAGCAAAATAATTCGATATTACAAGAGTCAGTGTTAGGTCTAAAGCAAAATAATTCGATATTACAGCAATCAAATGCTATTCTGAAGCTAAACTCAATTCCAATTGGGTTTATATACATTCAACTTCCAAACGAAAAAACACCAAAAGAAATTTAGCCGTTGATTAAATGGAATGATATAACCTCTTCATACGCTGGTCTATTCTTTCGTGCATTTGGTGGTAATTCTGGTTCATTTGGAAGCACCCAAGAAGAAAATGCTCCACGAATAATAGATCTTCAATCTCAGAGTGGAGCCCATGATAATAGTGGTTTTACTTCTACTTTCTCAATCGGAGGATGGAGTAAATGGTTATGTACCGGTGGAAGTCAAGGACCTTGTTATGAATCAAAATTCTTTACTTCTGGTGGCGAAGTAAGACCACGTAATACTGCAATTCGTATTTGGAAAAGATATGAATAAAAAAATATCCATAAAAATTTAAAAATATTTTCTCAATAATTAAATTTTATAAATTAAGCTAAGAATAAAGTGCTTTATTTGATCGATACACTAGAGCTTCGAAATGATAGATTACGAGTGAGTAAGGGTGGGAACGGTTGGGTTGTTCGTGGGGTCCGGTTCTGTTTGGTTGAGCCGAGATGCGGATCGGGTGGGTTGTGATAGGGATCTGTTCTCTGGATGGGTCGAGATATGTACGGATGTGTTGGAATGAGATCCGAGTATATCAGGATGAGTTTTGGTTAAGCTGGTATGGTGTCGTATATATTCAAATTGGGCTCAAAAATGGGTTTTGGTGGGGCATGTTTGAGTTGTAATCATAAGGGTTATCTTTAAACGTATGTTTTTTACCTGACTGCAAAAATCAGATATATGGATTTGACCCTGTCCGTCCTTCAGGGGACACTATATTTATTAAGGGATTTTTTCTTTGTTAATTAAGGGATTTTTCGTATCTTTATATTTATTAAGGGATTTTACCAATTCCTTATATTTATAAAGGGTTTTTTTTATAATAATTAAGGGATTTTTTTAAAAAAGGCTCCTATCTTCAAAAAATCATTGTTTAAATGAAAAACATTCATTGTTGAAAAGCAAAATATTGTAAAAGATTCAAGTTACGAACACAACAAAGTCACAAACTTCACTTAAATGCAATTAATTTATTTGATTATACAACTTTAAAATACAAAATCAATACTGAAAATTAAGTTAAACTTGACATTAATTTATATCATTTTCAACAGGATTTTAAACATTAAAAGACAGGATTTTTAATATCCTTTTTAACAGTTAATTTTAAAATAAATCAATAAAATGTAAAATAAAGATAATAATTTTAAAGGAAATAGACAGATAAATTTCAACTCTTTACAATATTCGGGCCTTCAAAGTTTGAGACCTTTAAAATTAAAATATTAAAGAAAAGAATAACATTCGATTATAATGAAATAATATTGAGTAATATAAGAAATATATTTTAAGGATATATATAATTTTTAAATGATTAATAACTCCTCCAATACGTTCATTCTTTCGTACGCAATAAAGGCTGATTGCAAGTCTTTGTTAACCATATGGAATTCAATTAAATGTACCTTTAATGATAGTAATTCGCAAAATATTTTTGTGTTTTCTTTTGAACAAACCAAACAAGTGTAGGGTCTGTAACTTAAATGTTGTTTTTGATGACCAATTGGTGACGAAATTCGAGTAGTGATGTCCGTATTATAAGTTGCAATTTTGATAATGAAGTCACCAAACATAGTGTATTGAGGCTTAATAGTAAAATTAATATTAATACGATAGTTTTGAAAATAAAATTGGTTAAAACGCAAACAGGTAAGACAATCAAAGTATAGGTTAAACGATTTTTCTTTTGGGTGAATTCTCATCATCAAATAATCATCGTGTACGCTTTGTTGATAGTCAAGATTTTCTTTAATCCAATTAATAACATTTGGAATTTTATCGTTAAAATGATTAGATAAGTGGCTTTCAGCTTCACGGCATCGTAATGTTATAAAATCGCATTCAAATAAACAAAAATACATTGGGTATACAATAGTGTCTAGATTTGAATCGCACGCAAACACGAGATCGTTCATCTTCGCTAGAATTTAACTGATTAATATAGGATTCTATAGTAAATATTCTTTCACTCATAACAAAACTATCAGAAACAATCAAACTATAACGGTGGACATGACGGACATGTCTGAGCGCATCTTCGATATAAATAAACTTATAATTACAAATTAAGCATTTGTATGTGAAATACTGTAAATGGCAATAAACATGTTCTTTTGAGACATCCATAAATCCAGAAACAGTATTATTGATTTGGCATAATTTTCAATGATGAAAAACACAACTGCGAATAAGTTGGCAAGACTTTCTTTAATTGAAAATGCTGATTTTGAAAACTTAAGAACAATATGAAAAGACAATTAAAATATGACCAACAATAGTATATAACAGTTGGAACGGATTATGGTTTGAAACTTCAAACAAAATGAGAAGTATTAACTCGTTATACAGCAAAGGTGTATCCAAAGTATTTTTAAAAGATGTTTGTCCATCAATATCAAACGAAGTTAATTTATCCCTTACATGCTTTTGGGATGTAAATCAGAATAGGATACCAAAACTTTGTGCCCAATATGCTGATAAGACCGCTTGGAATTTGCAAACAATATAGATTGCAAGGTAATGTTGTAAATGTGCAGATATCCGTCGACACATCAGTTTGTATACTTCCACTTACATTCGCCAACACTCACACTGTTCAGATAAAATTTAAGCTAAAAATTTACACATTAAAAATTCGAAACAGAAAGGCCTGCAATAATTTATAACGAAGCCAAATATTTAATTTCAAGACCACTATACATACATGAAATTATTAACATAACAGATAACTGGATAACAAAACACAACAATGAAATGGAAGACATTGTTGTCAATAATGAAGATAAACATGAATATACCTATATAGCTCAAGATGCAGAAATGGAAAGGAACTAAGTGGAAGAGCCAGATAATGTTATTACGATTTCAACTTTTTGGCACGATAATAGAATGTCAATCGCTTTCGCTTCACATGAAGGAAATCATCCAATATAATTATTTCGAGACACTTATGTAGAAGAACTTTCATTTCCAACAATATACAGTGGACAAGAGAGACAAAACACGAAATAATCATATGTTGACATATGAATGTGGGAGTTACGCCATAATGATCAGTGAAGTTGCAATCCCGACAAAATCTTTTTCATGTATAATAAGAGACAGTTGAAAATGTTAATTGAGCAGATAAATATACATCTGTGGAAAACTCGCCGAAATCAAAACTTAACAGCGGATCAACTACTAAACATTGAATTCGTCGATAACTTATGTAAAGTAGATGACGGTATAAATTTCTAAAAGTCGATCGATCATCACCAGTTTATTGGGAAGAACATGAACGCGAAGTATTAGCCATGATACGTCAATTTGGTCTTCCAACTTTATTTGTCAAATCTTCTGCAGCCGAAACAAATAGGTTGAATTTATAGCGATTTTAATGAAAACCGTACCTGATACCACTATTACTGAACAAGAAGCAAATAATATGGATTATCAACAAAAATGCGATTTAATTGGGTCAGATCCAGTTACTTGTGCGAGTTATTTCGATAAACGCATTTGAGAACTATTCCGAGTTCTCGAGAATTATATGGGACATTTTAATGATAATCGTATTACCGATTCATATGTAAGCGTAGAATTTCAACATAGTGGATGTCCAAACGTCCACTGCCTACTATGGATGAAGAATACACCAGTTTACAATAAAGGTGAAAACAATCAACAATGTATAGAATTTATTGACAAATATATAACCGTTAACTGTTCAACTGATTACAATGCGTTGGAATTATTATTACCTCTTCAAACTCATAGTCACTCATTTTCATGTAAAAAACTCCAAGATAACAAAATAGTATGCCGATTTGATTTTCAACATATACCAATATAATACACAATGATTCTTGAACCATTAACAAAGTAATTTGATCAGTGCGAAAAGGATCAAAAACAAAGTAATTGCAAATAATAATCAAAATTAAGAAAAAGATTAGAGTAAAAAGATAATTTTGGAAATTTTACATCATTTTTGGAACAACACAGATTATCTTTAACTGAATGTATAATGATTTAACGATCACAACTTAAACACCCAAAAGTTTTCATTACGTGCTGACTTAGCGATTTTAAAATCAACAATTATAATAGCACTATCCTAAAATTACATCCCGCAAATATGGACATCCAATTCATAATATATCCGTATAGCTACGCCCTGTATATATGGAATTATTTGAACAAAACTGAACAAGGAATGTCTAAATTACTTAAGTTGAAGTTTAAGATAACAAACTGACGCATTTGAAGAAGTAAAAGCCGGAAATTACAGCATCCGTGATCGTTTAAAAATAGTTGGTGATAGATATCTTAATGCGACTGAAATAATTTCTCAAGAAGCTGCTTACCTGTTATAATCGATAGAAATGTCTGGATCTAGTCGTTGACGTGTATTTATTAATACAGGTGATCGAAAACAATGGTACACTATTGTCAAATCGGATTGTCAATTACATGCTATGAACTAAGAGTACACTGATATATACCAGACTAGCTCAAATGAGTATTATCCATTACGTCCAGATTGTTTAAGTAACATCTGCTTTGCTGACTTTTTAGCATATTTTAATCGTTATAAAACTATTATGAAAAGTGAAAACTTAAACCAAAATGAAGATTTAGTTAAGGAAATAGAAGTAACGACGAAAGAAGTTTTACAACTGAAGAACAATTCAGTATACATAGAGAAAAGAAAAAAGTCGAAAATTATTAGATATCGGAGATATAATTGAAAACTAGATTAAACTTTTTTGCGAGCAGTGCATGCTTTTTCTTCCATGGCTTAACGAAACTGTTGATCTCATTAATACTGATATAAAGAAAAAGTTTTACGATAACATCTTAATTATTAATACGTAAGCCCAAAAATACATTAATAACTTCACTGATGTAAAAGATTTTGAGGACAAGTTCAAAGAAATTGAGATCAACGAAATAATAAACAATGAAAATGAAGAACTTAGTACTGAGTTTATCATATACACATTCAATAACAATGCTCAGTATAGCCTTAGCGAAGATATTAATAACTCATTGCCGAAAACTACTTTTGAAAGATTTCTTACACCAAAGTGTAAAAGCGAAGATAATTATTTTACTTTAATGCGATCACTTAAAATGAAACAACCACAATATTTTATGGATATAATATATCGTAATAAAACAAGAACCGATCAAATTTTAAATATTGGTTTTGGAGGTTCTGGTGTCGGAAAATCAAAATTAATAAATGCTTTAAATCAAACACTGCTTCGAATTTACAACACACAAACTGGTGTTCGTCCTGACGCTATAAAAGTTCTACTATGTGCCCAAACGGGTAAAGCAGTGTTTAGCATTGGCGGAATGACTGCACTCAACATTTTCACTACCAGTAAATCAGTGCAAGTCTGATTTTAAAAGTTTAAGTGCTGATTTGCGAAATACGTTAGACTCTAAACTAGAAGATATAAAAGTAATTATTTTTAAATGAAATCTCTATGGTGAGCGTAACGATGCTAAAGAAAACTAATTTGCGTCTTAAAAAATATTTCACACGACAGAACGTTTTAGTGGATAATAAGTAATATTTTTTCGGCAATTTTCATCAACGAAGACCAGTACAAGATAAATTTATTTTTCAAGCAGTAGTAAATACGATCCATTATTTGCAAATACACTCTGTGAACCATTCAATGCATTGTCCTTACTATACAATTGAAATAACTCTTATTATACAAAGTGAGCTCATTATTAATGTTCATTCTCTTTCTTGTTTTATAACTAATTATAATTATAAATATGTCTTTAAATTCGATTTATAAATTTATTTCAAATAATAAAATATTTCCTTAAAATGTGCTATAATTTGATAAAAGGGCTGCATTTCATGCCATTTTTCTGTTATAAATAAACATTTCTAGCTTAATAAGCTCAAGGTTTAAATACCTGAGCTTAACACTTCAGCAGTAACACTAATAAAATAACATTTAAGGTATTATGGGATAATAATTTTTTGATGCCTTTCA
>JAQGAW010004061.1:0-11444 GCA_034698025.1 Phthiracarus crinitus | reverse complement strand
GACAAGTCTTCTCCTCCATCAACACCGAGAGATTATTCTGCGATTAGTCCTAAATTGGATGATTTGGATCATATGGACGACGTCGACAACTCCACTATCAAGTGAATCAATACATGAACGCAACTCAACCCTAAATATAAAGTGTATCACTTTAATTGCTTAATATAATCCGATCGCTGATTTAATATAAAAACACATTTATTGCAAT
Source organism: Phthiracarus crinitus (assembly GCA_034698025.1). Lineage (NCBI taxonomy): Eukaryota > Metazoa > Arthropoda > Arachnida > Sarcoptiformes > Phthiracaridae > Phthiracarus > Phthiracarus crinitus. The sequence continues at coordinate 11,236 of JAQGAW010004061.1, read as the reverse complement.
ATAAATGATTTAAAAACCTTATAATTCTAGTCAGCGTCGAATTGAAATGTCATTTAACGATAAATGAAGAAAAAAATACTTAGTGTTAAAAAGCGATTGTTTTAAATCTAGTCTGAGATGCAATTTTGAAAATGTAAACGTAATAATATCTCAAGATTTAGTTTTAATTTGAATTATTATTATTATTATTATTATTATTAATATTATAATGTTATTAAAAAATTTGTAAACTTAGTAAACACTTATTAAGATTCGGTGAATTCTCATTCAGCGCCAAAATTGTTCATATTTTAAGTATAAATTCTCTAAATGTATCATATAATATGAAGTGAAAAATTTATTTTATGTACATTTTTCACAACTTATTTTCAAAATGCTTTTTCAGTTCGAAACAAAACGAAAAAATGTTATAAAATATTTAAAAAAAACTCTCATGTTTTTGTGCCATATATTTAAAAAACAAAGCAAAATCTCAATATATATCTGAAAGAATATTAAAACATGACAAATAAACATTTTTATTATTGTATATTTACCTCTTCCATAAAATTAATTGAAATCCTTTATCCCTCAAACCCTTGACAAAAAGTTTAGGTAACTTTTTGTGTTAAAATAATTATACAAATCACAAAACATTGGCTCAATTTTTATCATTCGCTTTATATTATTATTATTATTACTATTATTATATTTGTTTAATTGTAAATTAGGTTTTTATTATAATAATTATTATTATTGAAATTTCTTAAAAAAATCGGTGCAACTCATTAGTTAAATGAAAAGTTAAATTTATTGTTAAATAAATGTTAATTTGTAATTCTGTGTCTCAATCATTTAGAATACATTACTGTATAAAATAAAAATAAATTTATAAATGAACTAAAAATGAATTTTGAAAGTTTAATAAAAAAATATTATTTTAGGGTTAATTTTGTTATTCTTAAGTGTGGTTTATTTTTATCAAAATAAAAATATTTGTAATGCTTCGAAATTCTGAAAAATTAATGGTTAACATCGATGGCATAATTAAATATGTAAACCCGACAAAAGTCACACTAATTTAAAAATTAATAGCCAACCCAACCTTTTTATTGTTTTAATAACAACATAATTGAATACCCAGAATCTAAAAAACCAGTGCAAAATTTTTTATCATTAAAAATATAGAAATTACAGAAGTTAGTTATTAGTAAATTATGGAAAATTTTTTAATTAAATTCAGTAAAACTTTTAATGTTATAAGAAATCCTTAAAACTTTTGAAAACATTTTCTAAGAACTATAACAAATGATGTGTTTTGTTTCATACTTTTAAGTCGATTTTTTGTTATAACAAAAACGGGAACATTTTTCAGATTATAATTTACCCGCGAATATTTTACGAAATTGCTAAATCTGGGAAAAACCAGGAAAATAAAACTACTTTTATTTAATTAGAAGCTCTAATAGATGTTAAAAAGATGTCTAATATGTTAATATATATATATATCCCAGTCAAACAATTAATTTTCCATTGGTATTTTCCACAAAATCCTTAGCATTATTCATAACATGAGATTGAGAATATAAGTAATAAGTGATTACAATAAGCGAAAGTATGATAACTATCACATTAACTATAAATAAAATAAATTTAGATTAATAAGAGCTTAAATTTATGATGAATTGATAGTGAGCTATGGTTCAATAGAATACGAATTGAACGATCTTTTAAAGCGATTTTTAACTAGTAGAGACCCGCGGAAATTTGACAGAAATAATGTATGTTCATGCGACTCCTCATTTTAATGAGATCCCAAATTTTAGTGCGACCCCAAAATTTAGTGCGAACCCAAATTTTAGTGTGAACCCAAAATTTGGTGCGAACCCAAATCTCATGTTTTACTTTTATAAGTAATCGTTATATTTACAGTATACCATTATGGTATAGCATTATGATATAAACTGTAATTCTTTCAAATTCGAATAATACTTTTAATTGATCACAGATAGCGTTGTAAAATCTTACGCCATTCGTAAGTTCATTATATTATTATAAATGAACGATTTAATAGCATTTTTTGACCCGATTTTTAATTTTTTAAAACGAATAATCAACGATTTTATTTTATACGATTTTCAAATCGCTAGTACTTATTACAGTACATTAGTAGTAAATGGTTCAAACGGCTTATTATTTAAAATACACATTTAATATTCAACTTATGTTTAATAATAAACAAAACAATGACATATGAAAACAAACAACAAATCAAAATAAAATATGCATAATTGTGGTGAAACTCTTTATAAGGGTTTAACAAAAATGATTGTTTTTATCATACTGTAAGTTATGGTATTGTATAAACGGTAAGCTTGTGCTGTATTTTTATCACATTATGCTTTTGGCTATCAATTATTTTAAAATTAATTGATGAATTATCTATCAAACGCTTATATAATTAATAATTGATAAAATATTTTTCTAAAATTATTCAAATCGCATTTTTAATTATATAAAATTAATGAATATTAATTTACTAGTTATTGCGTTTAAAAAAAATAGTTAAGGCAATGATACGGTAGGTTTAATATAAATAGTTGAAACTCAGTTAAAATAAGTTGTTCGACCAACAATTACCTCCCAATCAGAAGCAACAATTACTTTTTTTAGGTTTGTTGCAACCATTGATATCGTTAACAGAATGACCTAAATATAGAATGAAAAATTAGCGATACGATCATAACGAATATATTTTAATTAACCGAAATGTTTATAATACCAGGTTTCTCTAAAATCATTTCAAACTGTACGTAATCTCTAGCTATTTTCTCAAACAACGTATCGATATTCGTACCATTTTTGCTACTCGTTTCGGTATAATAGGCGCCAATAGCGGTGCTATATTTGGTTATAGTTTGCGGATCAATTCGCCTCGCGCTTGGATTTTCACTAATTAAGTCACACTTAGTTCCACATAAATACACTTTACATGTCTATAAATAGGTGTATCAATATTAGCCTTTAAGTGTATAATTTTGAAACTTATATTAATAAATGCGAAAAAACGTTTGAATCAAACCACACTACAAACCTCTTCATTTTTATTAATTTCTGAGACCCAAAACTTCGCTCTTTCGAAAGAGGTTTCGTCGGTTAAGTCGAAGCAAACAATAGCCGCGCGAGCGTTACGATAATACATTTTACTCATCGATTCGAATCTCTCGGAACCTGCGGTGTCCTTCAGTATAACAAACAAATTAAATCAATTAATATATTTAAGTTTTGTACAAAACTTGTTTTATGTTCGAAATAAGATGAAATTTAAGTAATATTTCTATTAAATATCATAGCGTTACATACCGTATAAATGCTATGGTATGTATGTTTCACTGTTTACATCAAAAAACGATTAAAAGCTTATATTTTTGAGTATAACAGTGTAACAAACAGAATGAAGCAGAGATCGAATTACATATAAATACTGCGAATATATGCTATCAAAATATATGGAAATCATTATCGATAACGAGTATTAAGCAAACAAACATGGTTTGAATAGATTCATCAAAATCGGTTTATTCATACCCATATAGCAATGGTTATGGTTCTGTTATCGACCACTACTTTGCCGGATGCATACGCAGCACCAATAGTCTAATAAATTAATGTTAATAACAATTAACAATCGTAACATTTGGCATAAAGTTATATATAAGTCATCTTAAGTTATAAGACATACTGCTTGGTATGGATTGGCTGACGTCCTTTCGGTGAATCGCTTGTGAACGTATCGCTCCACTAGTGATGTCTTTCCGCCATACTCTTTGCCCAACAAAACCAATTTTAAGTCCACTTTTGTTGTCATTTAAATTTAAAACTTTAAAATGCGATATCACTGAAAATCACGTGAAAATATACATTATATGTTCTCAGATATGGATCAATACTCTAAAAATCAGCGTTTAAATCATTAACAAATGTAAGAAAAAATGAATTGAATAACGATAATGGATTTCGAAAATATTTAACAATTCAATTGAATAGACTCGCCGTCGACGACGACATTGAACAGATAGATATAGCGATAGCAACCAATTGGGACGTGATATTCACTAAACAACATATAGTAAATATGCTTTACTGTACATATGGTGTGCCAATGTTTACATTCACATATGATTTAGATATAAATTACAACGTTTAATGGTAAGCATTGCGCACATCTCCGACATCTATTGGTTTACAACTAAATCATATATTAAAAAGTTTTATATGCATTTGAATTTAAAATAACTAACATGTAAATGTGTAAATGAAAATTATTATACGTTTGAACCAAAACGACTTTAGATTGATTAACATAATTGAAAGCTAACATAGCATTTAATGATTAGATATAACAACACGTTCTGTGTATTTATAAAAACCTGAAATTCATTTCGTGTTTTGCACTTTTTGTCTTTAATATAATAAACCATACATTCTTCACGACACGATTGTGATAGAAAAAAACAAACTTATTAACAAATCGTAAACTTTATTTACATATACACCTATTCAAATAAAATACATTCATTACAAAAAATTAATACAAAAAAATTATTAATTCAAAATCATTTTATATAAAATATAAAACTTATTTAGTGAGCAATTAATTTATTTTAAAAAAAGTAAAGCTGCGACTCATTTAATGGTAAAATTAAAAACATTTTAATGGTTTAACAATTTTGTGGAAACAATTAGAAAATGTAAACAAGTGTTGAACGCGATTAATAATAACAAAAATAACGAATCTTGCGTTAAATTAGAATTGGAAGCCACGGCACAAACAAGCGGGTCGTTGTCCTCGAGAAGCGGCAAAAACTCGCCCAAAGCGTCCGCAAACGTTGTTTCTGGTGGAAGCGCTTCAATAGTATCGGTGTTATCGCTAAACATCAAATCAGAACCGTTTCTGTAAGCGCCGAACAGTGCGAATGAGTGCGCAAACTTCTGTGAGAATGTATCACTTAATGCGGTTAACACGCGCTGAGCCTCGAAACGAATATCTTCTGGAGTCGAAGAAGAAGTGGCGATAATCTGTGGCGGAATTTTCGCGATATTGCACTTCTCGTATTCAGTGATTGGAGACAGAAAGCCATTGTGTCGCGAATGTATTGGACCAAAACGGTTGTTAATTGTGTTCATACCGTTAGCATTAGTATCACTGTTTTCGTTATTATTATTGTTGTTGTTGTTGTTATTTGCATGAGTTCTGCACAACAATCGGTAATCAGATGAACGCAAATTTTTTGCCCACTCTTTATCGCTTCTGCCATCAGTGTATCGAATAATGGTTTTATGGCTAATGAACGCCACATCACCCCTTCCCTCAACCAAACACCGAAACGCTCCCTCTTCGCCACTGAATCGTTCGGAGAATATATCGCACGCGTGATTTCCCGCGTCGTCGCCCACGCATTGAGAGCACAGATTTTCGACACCCGTTCCGTTCGAGTTAATTCGAGCGTCAGCAGCGCCGGGCACACAACTCGCCGAAAAAAATGCGGCCACTTCTTGAGCGCGATTACAGTTATCGCGTTCGACAACGCCGTCCTGAACGAGAGCGCCCACAGGCACTATCCATCCCGCTGTTTGGCCAAAACCTGTGTGACACGAACGCTGACCTCGCAATTGGGACATCGATGTAACGCCTGAGTTAGACTTCACTGCAGCCACAGAATATTCGGGCGTTTTAGTTGTTTCGGTAGCGATCGGTAACAGTGATTCGTATCTAGAATTTACCATTTCAAATATAATCATTAATTTCCTATCTATTTGTTATTGTTTATACAATATAGTAAAACATTAACGGTAAAAGTAACGCGTTTTAACTAAATGTGCGTTAATGGTTAGCATAGCCTTCGTCACAATAACGATTAATCCTTGATCATCAGAAACATCGTAAATTAGTTTGTTTGAACTCGTTCTTATTTTGTTAGTGATTCGTTATTTACCGTAACTTGAAATGACACGATTATAAGGGGTAAACACGCATAATCCTCTTTAGCATAATTGTCTATTGAGTTTTATGAAGTTTTATAATTATTTAATTTTAGCGAACTTGTTTACCTCTTTTTATTAAACAATTTAATTCAAGTTTAAAAAAAACTTTTAAATATCTTTGACTGTTTATTGTAAAGCGCTAAGAATTTTTCTGCATAAAATCAGCGCAATAGAAACTAGTATTAATTTACAGTATATTTACTTAAGAATATAATAACAATTTTATAAATATTAAGTATGCATTCATATTTTTTATAAAGAAATATTACAATTAGAGACACACGTGTAAATTAAAAGACATGACAATAAATGCATTACGAGTGTCAATAACGGCGCAGTTTTAGAAAATTGATAGAAATGTTATAAAATTTTAAGCAAACCTGGAAGCGTGATAGAAATGTCCCGATTCGAGTGTGATAATATCAGCCTTGCGATTATTCACAGCATCGATGCACGCTTGTCGTGAATCCGCTGAATGGCATCTGATCTGCGGACGTATTCTTCGTGCAAACGCTGCCTTCTGTAAGTCGAGACACTTTGATAACTCTCGCGATGACGTCAAACAGAATGTTAAGTTTTTGCGTTCACATCCTGGAAGCGGTTTCTCAATCGATGGAATATAATTTCCTGCAAATTATTTTATAAAAAATAAATCATTATAAAACTTTTGCTTTTTTAAACGAAAACGTTTTAATCGTATAACATAATAACGATTATTGTTATTTAATAGCTTTTTTGAAATTAACCAACAGATTTGTATCGTTACAACTCTATTGCACATTAGATATTTAACGCATGAACAAATTGTTAAGGGAAAGGTATTGAAGTTTTTTTATATCTCAGCGGTTTTTTATAATAATGAATTATTATTTAAATTTTCCAAAATTTAATTTTTTGTTAATATGTTTCTTTTTAACTTTCATTTTTTTAAATTAAAACTGTATTTTATTTTTAAATTATCGCTATTTGTTTTATAAGATAATAAAATATTTAGTTTATTTTATATTTTCTTAATTAAATTTTTGTTGATTTCATCTCATATGATTGTTAAGCAAATAATTGATAAATAATTAATATGTTTTTACAAAAATTTATATAAATATTTTTAAGAATAACTAAACAGTTACAAACATGTATAGCAAAAACAAACGATATAAAGAGAAACGGTTTTGTTAAAATAAATTCATTATACTGTAAGCAATAGAATTTCTTATCAATATAATAGCATTTCTTAAATTTAGTAATACTGTATTTTTAAATTTTTTCGTTTTTTTACAAAAAGGTGTTGAAAGTTTTAAGGAAATTATTAAATTTAACCAATAATATGAATTTCAAGCCAAAAACTAATCATATATTTGACAACAACAAACTTGTTAAACAACTTTTCTTATTGTTATCAATCATAGCTTTTAATACACTATAATATCATCAAAAAGAGGTTCTATATATTATTAATTCTCTTATCATGTGGTATACAACTTGTTAGTACATAATTTATTTTATTTTATGAAATATGAACAGAACTGTATTCGATTGAAACTTCTGATATAAGATTTTGTTAAAATCAGTTGTTGGTCTGTTTTTTATATTTTATAATGTAAAGTAATGCTGCTTTCAATCAAATTTATGACAACTTATATTTAATTATAATAAATTTTAACTAAAATACGTGCTACTGTACTACTTTTCCACTTTGAGAGAGAGAGAGAGAGAGAGAGAGAGAGAGAGAGAGAGAGAGAGAGAGAGAGAGAGAGAGAGATTCGTTGATTTCACCATAAGATTCAGTTTTAGTACTAATATATTGAAATTCGGGATTTTGCATGATATCCTGAACCCATTATCCGCACAAGATATTAGTTAAATTGAAAGTAATTTAAGAAGCGTATATGTACAGCCTGTCAAAATTAATATTACATATAATTAGTACAAGCGGTCGCTCTTCAATCGTGAAAATTGGTCGAATATATAATATAAGATTTGATAGTTAATATTGAATAAAAGTAGTGTTGTTTTGCTTTTTGAAAATCAAAACAAAAATCAAAAATAATTTCGTATTTTGATTTTGATTAATCAAAGTTAAAATACATTCAATACTGTAAAAGTTACGGAAATACAATCAAAACTGAAATTATGACTAAAAGGAAAATCAAAATATAATCAAAATAGGAAATAACCGTAATTAAAAATTATCCATATCTGAGTTAAGATGACTAATTTTCCCATTTAATATTAGATGACTATTAAATTAATAGTATTAATTATAATCAGAAATGTGATTTTTGAGAATATAAAACAAAGTTTACTTTAATAATACTTTATTTGGTTAGAACTTAAATCTTTAGTATTAAAAAAATCAGATCTAAAACCGAGTTATATTTTTTTAATCTATTATAAGAGTAAATAATTTTTATTTCTTTTCTTCACTTATAAAGTCTCTAAATAAATATGAATATCCTCAAAATTTCCATTATTTTACATTTAAAGCTGACGTCAATTTAGTAGTTCTAATATATAAATTTACTGTATAAAAGAATTAAAAGTTTTAGTGAACGTTTTGATTTTCCTAATGCTAAAAAATATGAACATTTGGTTATTTCAGTTACTCTCTGAAACTTCAAAAACAGTATTAATTGGTTAAATTGATTTTTTAATAGAATTTTGAAAAATCAGCGATTTATTATTATTAATGTTTTCAAATATTTTTAAAATCTTTTTATATAAAATGTTAAGTTTTAAGCTTTATATTTTTAATTACTATTTTGATTTTATTTATCATCTAATAAACCTTATTATATATTTGATAAATTATATACAAACATTTTCAAATTTTTAACTTTAATTTTAAATGCGTTAATCAAATCGTTGAATGTGTTTTTATATGCAATAGTTATAAGCAAAATAAATGAGTTTATATTTATTTTGTTGCATATTTTTGAATATTAAATTAAATATATTCCATAAAAATAATTAAAACTATAAATATGTTTAATCATATTTGAATATTAATTTTGTTCTTAAACTATAAAATACTTTTTTTATGTCAAAATCTGGTCTTTATTAATGAGTCGGGTTACACTAATTTACAGGTAAATTTTAAACATAAATGGATAAAGTTTAAAATTTAGCTGAGAGTTAATTTTAAAGTTATAAAGTTGTTATATAGTTAAAGAATTAAAAAATACATCCGATTTGTTAAAAATTAAAAAATCATATAAAAACCTAACTTTTTAACATATCATAATTTATTTAATATTTTCATTTTTAAAATTAATAAAAAATTAATAATTTTTTAAGTTTTAAAGGTATTTAATTATTTAACCCATATTTTAAGTTTAAAAACTGAAGAACAAAAATTATCTTTAGTTAAAATATTTTAAGCTGTTACAGTAAAAAATAAAAATATTATCAAAAGTTAAGATTATTGTTGAAAAACTTAAGAATTAAGGGTTTTTTTATCTGTGCATCACTTTCGTGCATCAATATTAATGAAAGAGCACACCCAAAATAATGTATAATTGTAACTTAAAACTTGTTTATCATCAGACAAAAATATAACCAATTATGTTATTCGGTAAATATTGTAAGAAATAAAAATTTGATTGACATTCACTTATGTCTAACAGATTGCCTTTCAATAAAAAATTCTTTAAGAGGCAATGACATGCCTTTTGAAAATGAATTTTAAGCAAAAGTTATTACCATATATGGTAAAACTGATTTCTGTGCAAACTGTTTAATAAAAACAGTTATAATGCGCAAAACTTTATCTAATATGTAAAGAGTTTTAAAGTGCGTTCACTTTATGAATGAAAGTCTTTGAGGTTGCATTAAATTTTTAATAAGAATTTTTGATTGCATTATTCTATGCTAATTGTTTGAATCAATTTAAACTGTTTCTATATTTCTAATGTTAAACAACTCGCGATTTTGTTGATTATATAATTTCTAAATTTAATCTACAGTTCTGTTGGGGTATAATTTATTTTAAAAAGAAAACTAAGCAATACTCTAATTTATTATTTCATTAAGAAAAAGTTGGTTAGTGTGTCATTGTTTGGCTCTTGGATTTGGTGGTGTCTGTCTGACTGTCTGTACGGTTGCTGTCTTCATAATAAAGGCGTGCATCGATCTATTAAAACTATTTGTTTGCAAACAATTTATTTTATTTTCTATTTAAATAAATTAAATAAAACAGGAACTGTTGTGAAGCATCGTTATTGGATTTGGATATACCTGTCTAATCGTTGAACGAGCGCTTGGTGTGTTTTTTATATTAATTAAGGGATTTTACCGGTTCTTAATAATTAAAAAGGTATTTAATGTCTCGATTTCGTAACTTTAAAATTATATTTAAATTTTATTTATCATTATCGGGAGTGATGTGGGCTCTGGTTGCTGACTCTCTGGTAGAGAAGTCCAGCTCATAGGTTTGACCATACTTGCCTGTCAATATTAAAGATGTTCTCGGGTCGGTTAGTCCGACGGTATTATCAGACGGGTTTCTTATCGGTTCGGTTCGGTTCGGTTGCTATGCATCAAATCTCGGGTCGGGTCGGTTATTTGGAATGTCGGTGTCTCGGGTTCCAATTTTTCTACCCTCGAACAGCTCAACACCTGTCTGTCTGCATGTTAGCAGTTTTATATTTATTAAGGGAATTAATCACCATTACCGAACCCATAATACCGTCTCATCAGTGGTGAACCATACCGTTTCTGTACCGCTATTGCAACACTATTGTAGTTAATTATTAAGCATCAAATTTCGAATTATTTATATTATTATAAATTTTTGTTATAGTAGTTGCATATGAATGCATGTTATTTAAACTAAAATGCTAAAAATAGCAATACCGAAGTTTAGTCAATTACCGTACCGTATCTTTAATGAACCCAATATTATAGTTACCGTTTCATTACCGAAAATATTAATTAAGGGATTATATCTGTTCTTTATATTAACTTATTTGAAAGTCAGCTCTCTGTGAATATGTATGCAGTAAGGAAGTTGATTGTGAGCAAGTCTACAATCAATTTCCTTTTCTGACTTTTTAGTAAGAATCGGGTTATGGGTTTAATAGCGATTGACCGTTTAACTGTCCTCATGTTTGTAGCCTTTGTTTTGGTTAAGGGTTTCCATGTGTGCGTTATAATTATTAAGTTTGCAGGTCTGCAGAGAATACGTATCTCGGAGATGGAGTACAAGTGTTAAACC
>JAQGAW010004060.1:0-11444 GCA_034698025.1 Phthiracarus crinitus | reverse complement strand
AGCGATCTTTCGATCAATGAATTATCAAAACCTCCGCGAGTTTTAAGCAATTTATTAAACAGACTACGATTTAGTTGCGATTTTAAAGATGATGGCTGCGAACAAATTATTCTTTTCGAATACTTAAGCGAACACATGAAAAGTTGTGCTTATAATCCACACGCGATATGCAATTATTGCGGTGATATTAATGGACAGAAAAAGTTACACAACTGTTTCAGCAATTTTTCCCAACGAATCAAAAATATGGAAACAAAAAACAATGAATTGGTTGCAAAAGTATCAGAACTCGAACGCATAAATATTATGGGCATTAATAAGATCAGAAAACTGAACGAAAAAGTGTTCGATATCGAGGAAGAGTGTATTAATAGGGAAATAGAGATCAAAGTGTTGAAAGAAGAGAACAAAAGACTTACGAATGAGAATCAATATTACTTCAAAGAGATTACGAATCTGACCGCACAGAACAAGAGTAGCAAACACTTTGTTGATCGACTCGTGGCTAACATCGCTGACATTAAAATTGAAGGCCAAAAGTTTTTGGATAATATGGAAATGAGTACTAAAGATTTAGAGGACAGATTAAAGAATACGTTTTTTTAAGTTCTCTTTCAAAGTAATCATCGAAAATTGTTAATATTAGGTTCAAAATTATTTTCGTTTCAACTTTTGTGAGTGAATACAACATAATTGAGACAAAGATTTCACTGAACCATGCAAATAGTTAATCGTTAATATTGTTAAATGTTATTATTTATAATAATTGCGTCGAATAATCATGTACTGATTTGTTTATAAAAAAGATTTATTGAATGAATTTCTATTTATAAACATATGTTATTTTAATTAAATAAATTGACAAATACTCAATTATTTTATAATTTAAGTTTAATGAAATGCATGAACAAATCACTGAAACATTGTTTGAGTAAATTTAATAAGAAAAAAGCAAATCATTGAAAATGAATATTTAAAGGAAATGTCACACAAATAAAATAATTTTCTTAAAAAAATTACAAAACTAAAAATATAAAAATTTTAAACTTGAAATTCATGTGCAAAAATCATATGTGATTTCGATTATTTTCGTTTCCGATACCTATATTTATTTATACTTTAACTTTAATCCAATTCATCCATTTCTGAATGTGGTTCAGATATCGGTTCGCCACCAATCTCTGTCACTTTCTTCGCTTCCATAATCTCGTCTTCGTTCACAATGATATCAAACTCGAGTAATCTGTTCATAATAACGCTATCCTTTAGTTTTGTTCCTTCTTTGAGAATGAAATCCTTGTTATACACATGTGCTTGTGTTGACAGCGTATTCGATGGTCTTATACAGTAAGAATCTTTTCTTTTAGCACTGTTGTCATTCCTTTTAGCCATCAATAAAACATGTGGTCCTGGTTGTCATTGCTTTTAGCACTTTTGTCATAGCTTTTGACTATCAAACAAAAGCGTATGGGAAGCGATTTACATATACAATCATAGAATAAATTTGATTTCACAAATATTTGTTTTTTATGAAAAAAACTTAGTGGAATAAATAAATTTACTTAAAAATTAGTTAATATTATTTAAAATACGCATATTTTAGTATATACTACTTATTAGGACAATATTAATTGTTTCTCTATATAAATAATAAATACTAATAAAAATGCGTAAAACACGACTTTTGGTTTAAGACAATTGACTATTTTCTATCATAAACTTTCGGCATATTTATGTTAAATAACAATTTATTACTTAATTAAAATCAAAGTATTCATCATAATTAAGTTTAGAAAACTGAATAAGATTAGTATTAAGATTCCTTAACTATTGATTTTTTTCTTAAGTCTTCACATTAAGATTAATTTAATAGTGAAAAGTGGATAAATTTCTCAATTACGGGTCTTGTAAGGAATGTTTGAGAACCACTGCTATAGGATTGTTTTTAATCACTTAACTTAATGTTATGAAAATAATAAGACGCAGAAAATTCAAAAATTAGAGAGTGAGGGAGATATTTGAATTTTTTAGCTCACTTTGTCATATTTGAAATGTCCGTGTGTTAGTGTGTAGAAGATCTTTATATTTTTTAACTGATTTTTCTTTATATTAATAAAGGGATAGGAGTATATTTTTATGAAGATAGGAGTCTTTTATGAAAAAATGTGCTAAAAATGAGCCAAAAATGGTAAAAGAATTGTGAAATATAAATGAGCTAAAAATAGCCTACAAATGACAAATTTTACTAATCATTAACAAATTACTAAAACAATACCATTAAGCCATTAGCATAATATATCGATACATTGGATTTGCATTTTATACGCTCACATACCATTATACAAGTAGCGGTCACAGTTGAACGTGGATACCGCTCAACCCACTGCCATCTCTGTCCCCATGCATCTTACACATACTGTATCGGGTCGGGATGGGTCCATGTAGGCTGGATTGGTTTAGCATATATTCAAGTTGAGTTCAAAAAAAGTACGTTTTTGGTCTGAGATATTTGGGTTGGGTCGGGAATGCTCTTGTTTGATTCAGTAATGTTAGGTTTATAAAATGTTTTTTATTAATTATTTTACTCTATCTTACTAATTAAATTATAAATAGCAAGTATATTTAATCTTTAGTATGTACTTAAATAATTGAAAATCGGCTATTTATGAATGTTTGTTTTGTTTGCTTAAAGAACCGTATTTAATCATAATTAATTATTCATAAATGATATAAAGATTTAAATTAAATATTTGTTTACTTTTGATTTGTTTATAAAAAGTTTATAAAAAAACAAATAAATTAGACGAATAAGTGTCATAAAAATATAAATAAAATGCGTAAAATTTTTTTTAATGAGTAATTGACGTTCATTTAAATGCTTCATAAAAAATAAGAGTAAATCATTTCCAGATGTGTTTAATTATTTTATGAGTTGATTTGAATAATTTGAACAGTAATGCACAACACTCGAGCTGATAGAGCTTATGCACACTTCTATTCTTCGCCACAATCTTAATGTATATATGTCACAATATTTGTCTGTCTTTGAAGTCTTTATAGGCTAGTCCCTTGTTGGTTCCACCCCCTCAACACATATATCACTGGATTCAACTTAAAGAGTCTAGGAAAAATGTGGGATCCCGAGGGGTTGGCCCACTTTATCTGGGTTGAGGTGGTAAAATTTTAAAATTAAACAATTAACACCTATGCCATTACTCTCAGAATAAAAAGTTAGTTTCAATATTAAAAAATGGAAACAACACTAGCTCACGTTTAGTCTAGGTAAAAATTTAAGGATAGGCGCTCACACTCAGCACAGAGCTACATCAGCTCGAGTGTTGTGAATTACTGTTCAAATTATTCAAATCAACTCATAATTTAATTAAACAAATCTGGAATTGATTTACTCTTATTTTTTATGACGCATTTAAATGAACTACAATTACTCATTAAAAAATTTAACGCATTTCAGTTATATTTTTATGACACTTATTCGTCTAATTTATTTGTTTTTTTTTATAATCTTTTTACAAACAAATCAAAAGTAAACAAATTTTTACTGAATTTTCTTCTTTTCGATTCTATTCCTATTCCTATTCCAAGTAACGAAATATAACTAATATTAACTTGATAAATAGAATTTTATAAAATATTTTATTGAAAAAAATCGTGATGTTTTAATATATATTGAAATGTTTAACAGAATCGTAATGTAATATGAGTTTCGTGGATGAGATAAATAACTTAAGATTGCCTTATGTTAAATTAACTATTAAAAACGTCAAATCTCACGTTGATTTGGAATGGATTAAAGAGGCCTATGAAAACTGGTTGAGAGACGAGTCATTTCCAGAATATCTTGTGGAGGAAAAGCATTGGATATGGTTTTGTAAGGATTTTTCAAATGCAATATCAAAGGAACGTGTGCTGCTTATCGGAAAAATGAACGTTTTATTATTTTATATCGACGATAGAGCGGAACAGTTTGTTGCAAGTAATCAATTTGAGGAATTAGCGATGTATTGTAATGAATTATTTGAAGATTGGATGGATTATACCAGAATTAATGAAAGTGAGTTGAAATAAATATGAATTTTTTCGAAATAATTTCGTTTATTTTCATAGAGAGCTCATTTGAATCAAAAATGTTTCTCCAGATATGGACCGGAATGTTACCAGACTTATCGGTTAAGTTAAGCACATTAATTGTGAAAACACTTTGCGATTACTTTGTAATGTTGAAACATATTAGCATTAACTATAGACAAAAATTAGACAAATTTATTGGATTAGATCAGTACATATACTATAGAAGAGTAGACGGTTGTGGCATACAATTGTATTATTTTGTTGAATATTCGTTGGGCATTGAGTTTGATGATGAGATACGATGTAATAAAGATTACATTGAATTAATCGGTAGAGATTATGAACTATTGTTAGTTTGTAACGATATATTGAGTTTTAAAGCTGAATTATCGAGAGGCGAAATAATGAATTACTGTACGGTTTATCTCTACGAAAAACAATGCAGTTTACAAGAAGCGGTTAACAATGCTTTTCTATTTCTCATCGATAACTTTGAGAAATATAATGCTTGCATTGAACGGTGTATTAAATGGAATAATCCTTTATTTAATGAATTTATAATATATTGTCTTTGTCTTTATCACGGAAATATGAGTTATCATTTCGAAGGCAATCGTTATGGTTTGGTCAAGAATTCATCGAAAGCTGATGAATATAATGAAAGAGTACACTCAAAGTTGGTTGAAGTAGAAAACAGGATTAAACGAAAAAAGGAGCCCATTATAGATATTCCTATCTCTAAAGTGATTGGCTCTGAAAACGCGAAATTATATGATTTTTATTGATAATGATTCAATCGTTGTTATTGTATTTGATATCAATTTGATTACAAATTAAATATATATCCAATCAAATAATTCAATATAATTTCAATTTTTATTTTTTTGTTCTAATTTAACGCTACAACAAATATGAATTAATATGACTTTAAATGTTACATTAAACATAACACAATAATCAAAGCTTCAGCAGAGCTTATATCTCGACTTATTGATTAGACTAGTAAATCGTATGATTATTCAGAACCCGACCCGACCCGAACCCGATAGGATCGTACCAGACCCGACCCGAACCCGAGAAGCTTGTATGCGAACCCGACACGACCCGACAATATTGTCGGGTACCCGACCCGAACCCGACATCCGAAATAATTTTTCGAGTTTATAATTCAAATAATATTGACCACAATTCTTGGAGCAGCTATTAGTTCGGATATGTTAAGAACACGTCTATCATTCGGACATGTATTGTGTTCGCGCACCCATTCGTTAATACAATGATTACAGTATGTATGGTTCATTAAACCATTGGTTCGGGAATTTATATAAAAGTGAAAATGAATGCTAAATTATTCGACTCATATATAATTATCTAAACTTTAATTGTAAACATAGTGAATCTGAAATTTAGTCAATTACCGTTACCGTACCGTTATCAAACCCAATATTACCTTTACAGCAAAAAAATACATTTTTTCATTTCATTACCGAACCGTTACCGAGGGTAATACCCAAATTCACTGTCGTACCGCCGTAATGAAAAAATATTTTCAATCACTACTGTAAGATTTAGACAATTACTTAATACAATAATTATTAAATTATCAAATTATCGAAATAGAAATTATTATTTAATATTGTAAAAAAATTGCTATTTTATATGACTAAACTGTTTTAAATGATACATACATAGATCAACTCTTGAAAGAGTTTTATGGAACGCTCCAAATGTTGCCACTGGCCTATATCTTAACACTTCATGAATGAATGCATACACATAGGGTAAGGTTTTTTTATCTTCAAATTCTGGTATATTTTTGCCTAAAATTTTTAAATTAAAAAATTAATTTATTTTAATAATTTTGTTATAAAGTTTATCCATTTATCAATATAAAAAAATGTAAAATCCCTTAATACATATGATTGTGGACACCAAGAAAGATCTACAGTCAGACAAACAGACAGACAGACAGACAGACAAACAGACAAACAGACAAACAGACAAACAAATAAACAAATAAACCAATCTCAAATCCATAAGCTGGACTTCTCTACAAGAAATTCAGCTAAAAAATCTATAATAAATTAAAATTACTATTAAAAGTTTAATTTAACTCTTTTAATATATCTAAACAAATAGCTATTGATTTTATTTTTAAAAATTTGATCTTTATCAGTGGAGTTCATTCGTTAACATTTTTGATATTTATTTCTTGACAACTATTTAAATTAAGGATAAAAACTAATACCTAATTTGTTGCTTATCTCTTCTCTTAGTTTATTTTGAACATTTGGTAAATAACATATTATTAATAATATCCATTTCAGAGTTAAGTTTGAAGATTCGGCTAAAGCTTAAATTAAAAATATAAGTAAATAAAATTATTATCAATGAATAGATTAGTATTTTTCGAGATATATTAGCATTTAATGCATATTTCTATTAAGCGAATTAAACCTATAAAGAGCACGTGTGCCAAAGATATTAAATCATTGTCAGATAAATGTTCGCAATCTTTGTCCTTTTCGGCTAACATTTTGATTCTAGCTTTTAATAAAGAATTCATAATGTTATCAGACATTCCTTTCTGATAACTATTTTTACAAATTTCAAAAGAGTTTTGAACATATTTTCTTATTTCATTGAGTTTCGCTTTACTCTCGTCACTAACGTTAATCAAATATTTGCTAATAGAAGCGAACTCTATTGCCGTAAACTTCATTAATTCATCGTTTATAGCTTCAAAGCCATCGTGTATTGTTGTCAATATTGGATCGTCTATATTGTATTTCTGGCCGAAAATAATCGTGGCTATTAGTCGACTAACAATAAGATCCATTTATGAGTCGGCATTAAATGGTCGATTACCTTCTATTTTCATCATTTCAATGACCACAACATTTACCACTTCATGAACTAATGAACTAACTTTTTCATTTGTTAATAAATGCCTGAATTTAATGATTTTATGCCAAAAAATTGGAAATTAATGTTAAGTTTTTTATTAATTATATTATTTATATGTATTAAAAATACTTATTAAAAAATTATAAAAAGAGAGTTTGAATACCGAATTGCATCGATCGTTAGTTTACGATGTATTATAACTTTATTGCCATAGTTTCGGAAAAAGAATGAGTCGACTCCAAAATTTACTGATTCAATAATTTTTTCAGGTCTTCCACTAAACTCAACTTTATTAAACGCATTTTTAGCGGTTTCGAAATCAAATATTATGACCATTGGAGTCGAACCGATCCAGAAAGTACTAACTTTTCCGTATGGTTTACAGCATTCGTGTATTGCTATAAATTGATTTGTATTTCTTTTCCAAATTAAAACTGTAAATGAAAAGTAAGACATATCATATGTGTGGTTAAAATAAAATTTTAATATTTACGTATTATATTTCCAATCAACGGTAGTGGTAGTGGTCCTGAAGGATATGTTTTGATATTTTGTAAAAGTAATAT
Organism: Phthiracarus crinitus; assembly: GCA_034698025.1. Taxonomy (NCBI): domain Eukaryota; kingdom Metazoa; phylum Arthropoda; class Arachnida; order Sarcoptiformes; family Phthiracaridae; genus Phthiracarus; species Phthiracarus crinitus. The sequence continues at coordinate 3,882 of JAQGAW010004060.1, read as the reverse complement.
AAGTAAATAACGATTAGTATTAATGGCAAACAAATAACTGCATACGAGTTTGACTCGAAATACATTTCAGAAAATTTTATTTAATCGAATTATCGTCAATACGAGCAAAGTTTTTAAAATATGTTAAATGAATATTGTTTTATAGTTTTTATAAATCACGTTCTATTAAGCAGATCATGTTTGTTAAAATTTAGATTAATGATTGAAATATTGACAAACGAATTTCGTTAAGAGATAAATACTGTATATTAAATTTAAGAAGAAAGTGAAATAAAAATTTCAAAAGCATTCAATCAGATTCAGAGACACTCATAGAACACTTAAAATCAAAAATCTTTTCGTGGAAAAGTTATTTACTGAAATGATTTCAAACGATTTTATTGTATTATGGTTTAGTATTATAATAATTTTAAAAATACTTAATCAGAACTGTTTTAAAGATATAAATTTAAAATTGTAGATTTTCTTTTGATTGAATTTTTAAAAACCTGAATGAAATTTATTTTACTGTTCAAACTAATCAAATAAATTTACACATCTGGAATTTACTTAGTCTTATTTTAATGACGCATTTAAATGAACGTCAATAAATCATAAAATTCGGTTCTTTTAACAAATATTATGTTAAAAAACTATAATACAAACATTCATAAATACCCGATTTTCAATTATTTAAATGCATATTAAAGGAACAAATATACTTGCTGTTAATAATTTAATTAGTATAGATAGAAAATCCCTTTTTTTACTGATTAAATAAAATTAAACTTAACGAAAAGCGTCATATAAAATATTAATGAATCCATTCAAGATGAGATAATAACTGTTTTAAAGATATAAATTAAATATTATAAATTTACTAGCAATAAAGCCGGCCTACGGCGGGAGATAGAGTTAAATAATGTTTCCGCTCTCTTGTACCCCACTAAAACCCACCCGAACCCTACCTAAACCCACCCTTACATAAACTTAAACTCACCTGTAAACCACCTCGATCTACACTGATCCTATCTAGAAATTTCTACCTAAAACCTCATAGGGTGATCTGTCCACCCCATCAAGTGACCCCTCCATAAAATTTAAGCTGAGATAAATGGTATAGGTGTTAACACAAAAATTAGTTTTTTCCACCTCAACCCCCCTAAGGGGCGTCACTCTCCTCAAACCCAAAAAAATAAATTAGACGAATATGTCATAAAAATATAACTGAAATGCGTAAAATTGTATTCACTTTAGATTTATGTTTTAATGAATTAAGAATAAAATAAATGTTATATATTAAATAAGTGCCACCCATACAGTTTTTACAAAACTTAAGTATTTTAAAAAATGGTTATAAAGATTTAAGTATTCGGTAACAATATATTTAAATTTCTTAAACTATTTTCTAACACTACCTCACATAAAATTTTTGTTTATATTATAGACATAAAATTAAAATTTTAATCTAAAAAATATGTTTATATTAAAATAATTAAATATTAAGTTTGAAATTTTTATTATTGAGTTAATTCGATAAAAAGTGAAATCAATTAATTATTAAATAAATAAATAGTTTTCCTAAAAAACTCACAAATCTTTATAAATATTTATATTTGTTTTGATAATTTATTAATATATATATATTATAATATGCGTAAACATTCATAATTTTATTTAGGATTAATTTTTATTGGATATTTAATTACATAAATTATAATTATAATGAATTGAATTTGTCAGTCTATAACTCACATCATGAGGTAAACAATTAAATGAATGCAATCAATAGATGTTTTAATTGGGATTTGTGGGGACTTGTCTATTACCGCTATGTCTAGCTTATTACCACGATATGTGGTTACAATAATGAAATAGATGCCTCGCATATTCACGCGCAAACTGTACATAAAATAACAAATCGTTGTTGCGTTATGTGTTTTAAATGGAAAATGTGTTCGATTGCTTTAATTAATAACTCAATTCATAAATATTAAAGATATTGACGGCATGTATATTGTATGTGTTTTAATTTCATAAACCCTCGGAGAGGGTTCTCCAACACTAGTAATTGAATATAACTTATAGATGGGCAACAATAAAAACAATACATAAAATGCCAAAAATATTTAATAAACTGAAATTATGTTGTATTTTTGAACTAACTCTATATACAATACAAAGTGAGCTCAAAATATATGTTCATTTTCTTTCTTGTTTTTATTTGCGTTATAAATCAAAATTGATTCGAAATTCCTAAAACTTAGATGTTTATACTTTCAGTTTTCAATCATTTAATTCTCAATATAACTAACAAAAACGACTGTGTGTTTATCAGTTTAAATATTTTTCAAAATTATATTTGTTTTTTTTTAATTTCCTCAAATAATAAAATAATTAAATAAACATTTTTTAAAACTTTTCCTAAAAAGAATATTTAACCCTTTGATAGTGATTTTACAGAGTTAATGAGGTAAGCTTTGATATTGTTTCGACGCCCGATGACAATAGAGATCTAAACCTCGGATAATTAGAAGGCGGTGGATGTATGACTAGATTTTCGCACTTTTTTGAACCCTCTGAGTGATTAACGCACAGATATCTCAGTGGTGGTCCAACATTTCGAATCACGTATTCCTCGATAAAATGCTTTGTTTGTTGATTCGGAACAGCGTTTATTGATTGTGCTTTGTATTCCCAAGATGTGCTGGAATATTTTGGGTTTAAGCAAATTTTATATGATTACAGCATAAATATTTAGAAAAATCAGGTAAAAATTAAACTAGTCTTTTATATATATTTATTTGAATCAATGTTTAGAATTCTTTTTTTTTAATTTTATAAATTTCTAAAAAATAGAAATTTTATTTAAAAAACCTCGTCTAAACCCAATTAAACTATGCGATTAATTTCTATAGTGTTTTAATATATTCTAATCAACATTTTTTAAATATGAACCGTTTTGGATGGAATAAAACCTGATTAATACTTACCAACAAATTACCGCTAATTTACTTATAGAGCTGTTTCCATACGCAACAACCATAGAGCTGTCAATCGATTTAGTTCGCGGTACATTTAATTCTTTGACATAAGAATTAATTATCGACGCCTTTGTTATGTAAATGTTTCGATTGGCAGCATCTTTACAGTACCAATCATTTAGCTCTCCGATACCGTTTATAGCGAGACGAACCGAAACCTGAGTTATTAAATGAGTTGGCTATCGTTTACGCACATACGCTAACACTGTGTTTCCACGTTTTCTATGATTTCTGAAAAGTATAATTTTAAATTAACCATTATTTATATATGTTCATAAACACGAAAGAATTAAAATTTACTCATTACATCAAGTAAAATATGAGATGCAAATAAAATTATTTAAAGTTTAATGTAACGCTTAAGTTCAATAGACCTGCAAAGACTGTTTTCCATTTTTTCTTCATTGTCTGGCAAAGGACTGTCTTGATCTCCGAGTGGGTAAACATCCGCTAATATTTTTTCAGCTTCAGCCTTCTCTTGATCGGTTTCTTTTGGGAAAAGTTTGTGCAGTGCACCGCTTAATGCTATAATATTATAAATGTAATCAATGTGTTTACATATATATAATTAATTCTAATTTACCAGCTGTTAAATATTTGCTAATAGTTGCATTATGATGCGATTCCTCTTCTTTCCGGATATCACTTTCAACGTCACCATTAACTAGTGCTAGATTTTATTAGTTATTAATTGTTTATTTTAAAGTTTTATTAATTTTATTTACAATTTAAATGATTTTATCGTTCATTTCTACAATTTTTTTGATTGCTAATTATATACTTAGGGAAGATCGTTTGCGGGCAACCATAAATTTATAATTCGGGCGGGCAAATTCGGGCGCCCGATAGAAAAGCCTAA
>JAQGAW010004059.1:0-11447 GCA_034698025.1 Phthiracarus crinitus | reverse complement strand
GCGGGAAAGTGATGTGGGTTCGGGAAATAAATGCGAGAAAGTGATTTGGGTTCGGGAAATAAATGCGAGAAAGTGATTTGGGTTCGGGAAATAAATGCGGGAAAGTGATGTGGGTTCGGGAAATAAATGCGAGAAAGTGATTTGGGTTCGGGAAATAAATGCGAGAAAGTGATTTGGGTTCGGGAAATAAATGCGGGAAAGTGATGTGGGTTCGGGAAATAAATGCGAGAAAGTGATTTGGGTTCGGGAAATAAATGCGAGAAAGTGATGTGGGTTCGGGAAATAAATGCGGGCTAGGGAAATGATTGTATTGGGATTTGGGTTTCTAGGTAAAGATAATTCTAATAATTTTAGTCTTATATAGTTGAATATTAACATTATAATATATTATCAAAGCATACATTTTATTTAAATATAAATATATGCATAAATAATATAATAAAATTCTTAAAGCTTCGAGCCAAAAAAAATTTGTATTAAGTAGAGTTTACGTCTACGTCTTCTTAATAATAATTTAGAATAGAGAATATTAAGTTGGCTATTTTTTAGCCTATATTTCATGTTTAATATCAGATAACAACAACATAATCAAAGATACATACATAACTTGTTAATTTAAAATTATTATTTTAATTTTATTAAAATTAAAATATGTAAAGACTTTGCGATGAAAATGATTTCAAATAAAAACTATTATACATCAAAGTAACAAACTAATGCCATACTGTAGTGTATCAACGTGTAGTTAGTAGTGGTAGTAGACCAGTTTGGGATAAACGCCACCGATGAGGACCTAATCTACTGCTGAGGAAGAATGCTTACCACAAGAACCACGTGATATAATACCACGCTTCACGTAAGTGAATTAAGTGTTAAGTATAATAGCGAAACAATCAGATAAACTTAAGCACTGAATACGTTATTAAACGATTTATTATACAGTATATTAAGTGATACGGTTAACGTGTAAACAACAAGTGAAGCACACATCAGTCAATACATAACGTGTACTTCAGTATGTCATATTAATAATATAAGTAATAAGCATTACAGCATAACATATGAATGGTGTATTGATTAAGTATCAATATATAACATACTATTAGTAAGATTGAGTAATAACATAATATTAAACTATAAGGCAAAATACTAATAGTGTAGTGACTTAGGGTCACATACAAAAAGAACATATAAAGAAAGATCAATGGTATAAATAATACCAGACATCACATTTCCGTATCCTGCAATGATAAGTCCTTATTTCGTTCAAAGATTACTCACAATAATATAGTGGTATAACAAATACGGAATTATTAAACAATTTCAATAACGTTTGCATTGGCAGGAGGTCTGCATGTTAATGTGTTACCCATTGGCAAAGAAATATAGGCAAATATATTTGGTTATATTTGCACACTTTATGACACTTCTTGATGATCACGAAGAGTTGTGTTTGGGTTATGGCTCTGATAATATTGAAATGTATTAGTCGGAATTACAGAAAATTTTCAACAAAAATATGTGAATAAAATGCCTCCATAACTCATGGAATCGTTGAAAATAATAGATAAATTTTGTGTAGATTTTTTCGATAAACAAAAAAATATTTAAACAAAGATTAATCAAATGGGGAACCGCTAATAAATATAAAATCCCCAGAAATGGCTATTGTTTACTATTTGATCAAGAAATGGAACTCCAATTCCGTTTATTTTAAGTAACAATGTATTACTTATTAGTTTTGAACGAATATTGTAACGATTAAATTTGGGTGTCTATGATTTTTAGTGTTTTTATGAAAATTCGTTACTTTTCGGGATCTTTTAATATCGCTTGGCTTGCGTTAATATATATTTGTTACTTAAATTTAATCTATAAGCCGTGAACTTCTAAGGGACTCAATGTGAGCCCACAATTTACCTTCTACCCTCTGGTCAAGTTTATGTAGTTTCAGGAGTCACTCAATGTATCTCCACAAACTTATTTTAAAAATTCAGTCGTCTAATTCTATAGGACCGACTTTTATCGCCAATTATTAAAAGGACCGAGTGTTACACCTTACCTCCCTTGTGTTATTTGTAGTGTATTACTATTATAGGACCGCTTTTGCAGTCAATTATACTATTTTAAGAGATAAAAAGTGTGATAGATAACAAGTATTTCTTAGGACAGCATTATTCAGTGAGAGAAAGAGATACAGATAACAAATAAATGAATGGAATAACGGACTGACAGTCATTCATATAGTAAAAACAAAACACATTTTAAAAAGAGAAATAGGACCGCAATTAAACAGTCATTAAATTGGTTAATGAAAAATTAGAACTTTAGGACAGATTAAAGCTGTTAAACCTTTAAGGACCTCTATTTAAGTCAATATAAATTAATTTTATTTAAATTATAATAAAAAGAACTAACAATTTGTAGATAATAAAACATTTTATTTATTCCCAACAGTTAGACATAGTTTTTTAAAAATATTTTGACTAGATTTTTGGTAATACTAGAGGTTATATCGCAGTAATATAAATATTTTTTGACTAGAAATTCATAAAAAAGTTTAATATCACAGTTTTTGACTAGAACTAGATAACCAGTTTTTTTGCCTATTACTGAAAAAATATTGTATAACTGTTGGGAACAAATAAAAATTTTGTAATCTACAATTGGTGAGTTCTTTTTATTATAATATAAATAAAAATTAATTTAATTTGACTGCAATAGCGATCCTAACACTGTTATTGCTTTTAAGCAAATAATTGACTGCTATAGCTGTCCTTAAAGGTTTGGCTGCTGCATTCGGTCTTAACAATGTGATTACTTCTAAATAAAATAAATACTGAATAATTGCTGTCCTATTTCTCTTTCGCTCTATAAATGTTTGTCTATCTATCTGACTGTGTCTTTCAAGGACTTTATAACGCGGTCCTAAGAAATACTTGTTATCTATCGCTCTTTTTATCTCTTAAAATAGTATATTTGACTGCGACAGCGGTCCTTTAATGGTATTACACGTAACACAGGGGAGGAAAGGTGTAACATTCGGTCCTTTTTATGACTGGCGATAAAAGTCGGTCCTATAGAATTAGACGACTGAGTGTTTTAGAATAAGTTTGTGGAGACACAATGAGTGACTCCTGAATATTCACAAACTTAACCAGAAGGTAGAAGGCAAGTCGTGGGCTCACATTTAATCCCTTAGAAGTTCACGGCTTTATAGATTAAATTTAAGTAACAAATATATATTAACGCAAGCCAAGCGATAATAAAAGATCCATAAATGTAACGAATATTCCTAAAACACTAAAAATCATAGAAATTATTCGTTACATTTGGTGGAGGTGCGGGAAATCCATTTAACCGATTAAGAACCAAATAACAAACTAAAAGACGATTACAATCTCGAAAAGAAAACATGATCGATAGCTGAATCTATTTCTCTCATAAAAGTCATATAAACCTCTCATTCAGATTTCTTTATTAAACGCTTTTACATGAAGACCACGTGTCTATGCATATCTTATTGAAATGGTTTAATAATTTCGTATTTGTTATACCGCTGTATTTGGATGCATATTCATTGGACTAATTTCTTATTTCTTCATCGAAATAAGGACTTATAATTGCAGATATGAGATGTCTGGTGTTATGTAGACCATTGTTCTTTCTTTATATTTTCTTTTGGATAGCAATAGTATGTTATTTTGATCTTTAATTGTTTTTGTTTTAACGCATTTTCATCGCAAAGTCTGTACATTATTTAATCTTAAAAAAAGAATAAAAATTAATTAAAATTAACAAGATATGTATGTATCTTTGATTATATAATCTTTATCGGAAATTAATGATAAAATATAGAGTTAAGCTTATCCAACTTAGTATTTACTATTCTGAAAATTTCGGATAAGGTTCAACTGAATTCATTTGGTTCTTGCTCTAAGCTTTATTATTTTTTATTATATTTCTATACAAATAAATATATTTAAAGAAAACCATTGTAAGTATGTTTTTAATATTTATTGTTTTGTTTTTTCCAGTTATTAGAATTATCTTTAATATTATTTATTAATAATTTTATACGCTTATTAACTTTGCTTTACATAAATATCATCAACTTTGCATAATCATCTTTGTATTTTAAAATTTCAATCAGTGTAATCTTTTGGGATTATAAGTGAAAATATATGATTTGTATTTATTCGAAATCTATAAATTCGATTAGTTATATGTAAACGTTTATTACTAACATTGATAATGATTTACGTTCTTGAATATAGACTTTAATTTTAATTCCAATTTTTTTATGAATTTTTAAATATTTTACTTAAGAATTTATATGAAATTAATTAAAAGAAAATTATTTTAATATTACATTCGATAAATAATACATGAAATTATTCTAAATTAAGAATATTATATAATTATTTCTTAAAAACAATTACATAAAATTTATAATAAAATATCATTCATACCTTTTAACTGAAGACAACCACTACTAATGAATTTTATCAAAATAATTTGACTTAAAAACTCGAATTATTTTTTATTATCTATTATTATATTAATTTATTTTAAAGCTATAAAAATATAAATAAGATTACCCAAAATTTTAATTTATGATTTTTGACTTTTTATGTGAATTATGTTTAGTTTATTATCTTTTAATAAAATTAATCTTTTGAAATAAGAAAAATAAATATTAAGGATTATAGCGATAACTAGTATTTAATATGTTTAATGTTGATTGTAAATTATAGATTATTTTAAAAATTTAAAAACAAAGAGACAACTGTTCCGGTCGGGTTGGTCGAGTATTTCGGGGTGGTGGTATAGTCGGGTGGACTGACACTCATTAGCGTTCTCACTCACTTTAATTCTCAATCACATACTCTATCAATCATTTTCTTTCACAATAACTTGCAATATTTCTCTCATGTACATTCAATAACTTGCTCTATCACTCATTTTATTTTCTCTCATTTTCATTATCTTTCACTTGCTCTTTTAATCATCTGAGTGGTTTATGAGGACTTGACCCCCTCTTTTGGGAAAATGTGAAGTGCTGTATAGAGACCCTGCTTTCTCGACGATTATTCGAACATCCATATACATTTAGCTTGCGGTAATTATTGCCCTCAAAAGCAATCGGTTCGAGAAAAAGCTACAAATAGAGCTATTTTGAAAACATATCTTGTCGAAAGTCCAATCTCTTATACACTAGATTATAAATAATAACAATTAAATTCCTTTATATGTAGTTTAATTAACTACCTTCAAGTAAAACGAACTAATACTGATAATAATGATAACAGATTGCGTTAAATTATTACATTGACATCATAGTAGTTAATATCATACATGAGAATTAATCATTTTTAATGCGCACAACTAAATAACTTTTTTTATACGTGTCAAATACAGATAATGTAAATTTAAAAGTTTACAGTACAAGGATTGAATTAATATGTACATAAATGTTTCACATGTCAATTTCGCGCCTGTTTTATGTCCTTTAAGCTATATCGTAAGTCGTACCCAACTTTGTATAGATTTAAACCATTCATTATGAACTTTTCTCTAAATGTAAATACGGAATAATTTACGGATGAAATTGTTATTTTAAAGCCAAGTGAGGAAGATGGGCTGAGAGAAATGTCAATTATAAAATGAGATAAAAAATATAATACAAATTCTTTTAAAATAAAATAAACTTAAGTCAGACTCTTTTAAAAAAATATGTTCGTTGTTATGCACTTTATTTATAGTATATAACAATCTTAGAATTTTTTATCTTGAAAATGAAAGCAAATCGTGATAGTGTTTATGAAATAAAAATTTATATTTATATTAGTGTGTTTCTTGTAATTTTAAATTTTATTACCTAAATGTATACTAACTTTATTTAATATTATCCAGATGTGACTTCTATATTCAAAATTGCTTCTTGTATTCAGATTTTGTATGGACCTCGGAGATGGACTTTGTCACATGCTTATAGCCACACAAAATAGACTAGTTATCGCAATAATATTTTATTGAATTTAATCCTTAAAATTTATTTTGCATAATTCAAAAGATTATTTTTTTAAAGAAAAAAAATAAATATAATTCACATAAATAGTCTAAAATCATAAATAATAATTTGGTGTAAATTTTATTTTATGAATATAAGTACTATTATATCTTTAAATTTATTAATATAATAATAGATAATAAGAAATAAAACATGTTTTTAAGTCAAAATATTTTAATAAAATTCATTCTTAGGGGTGGTCATCAGTTAAAGGTATGAAGAATTTATTATTATTATTTTAAGTAACTATTATTAATAAATCGATATTTAATTTTATTATTTTAGAAAAAAAATTTCTTTTATTTAACGAATGTATGTAAAAAATACATATATTTTTAATTAATATTTGGTTTTATTTAAATAATATTGTTAAGCAAAATTTTGAAATATTAGACGAAAATTAATAAATAATATTAAATATAATTCTAATAAATGTAGTCATATATATATGAATATTAACCTTACAATATATTATCAAAAGAAAATAAATTGTTTATATTTAAGGGGCCCAAAAACATAATGTTTTTTAAAGAGGAGCCCTAAACAAAAAAGTTATGTTACATTGTAGAACCTTTTTTTTGGTTAAAATAAAGGTGGTCTCCGACACGTGACAGAAGATTTGACTAGGTTTTAAAGTAATTCAAATTTTCTTGATACACTTGGTGGAGGAGCGGAGTAATAGTTATAAAATATCTTTGTCCTACAAAATACAAATATTAATTATATATATAAAATATAAGGATAATTTCTTTCCTTTTATCTTACTTTTCACTTCCTTAATTTTGAAATACTTTACGCAATAGAAATGCTAGTTTTTAATATTTTAGTTTTGCTTTTTGCAGTTAGCGTGCATTCGAATAAAGTCAATGATCAAAGATTCCTAGCTAAAGCCGGTAGTTATGGGCTTCAATTTTCTAATTTTGGAACTGCTTTAGTTTTAATAGTAAATTTGACCACATCATTAAAGTTCAATGTCAATACCTAAGAGAATGAAATGGTAGCCAAAGAGAATCCTATGCCGAGTTTATCAATATCGTGAAGCAGTTGGTTTACCAAAACCAACAAAATTCGGTAATTTTTCAATGTTAAATACGAGTTATAAAACCATGTTCGAACGTTTATATAATATCTGTTTATCTGTAAATAGTGGCATAAATAATTTAGCGCAATCGGTATATGAGGTATATAAAAATGTTATTGGAGAGGTGAGAACCACTTATTTAAGCAGACATGAAAGGTCACGAGAATTATCAAATAGAACAGAAAGATCTATATTTCCCATGTCAGCATAGTTCTAAAAGAACTATTTATTACCGGGTCAGAAAGGAAAGAAAATAGGCTAAACCGTGAAATGAACCATTTACTCGAGATGAGCGCAAAACAAAGAAATTCCACTACTTTATTAAGTAAAAGTTTTCACGGTTTAACTAATTTGAACGATACGCGTGTAAAACAGCTTTCACTTGCAATGTCGAAACTAGGTGAACATATTCAAAATATCGATGATAACTTGAATAATGTTTTGTCATATATTTCAGATTTATACTTACATGAATTCTATTCGATTGAAGCCCAGTTTAACATTATAGATTCTATGTCATCAGGCATAGCAGCAATCTATAATGTTTCTTTATTAACAAATAAGTTTGAAAATTGGTAAACCTCTGTTTTACAACTTCGCCATGGTTATCTTCCATTTAACATAATTTCCCGGCCAAATTTGCTAAATATTCTTGTCGAAATACAAAATAGTGTTTTACCGGATTATAGATTAGGAATTTTGATGGGTTAATGGGAACTTTATTACATTCCAAAAATAGTTACAGTTGCAATAAATCGCGATGAGATATATATAAAACTAAATGTTACATTAATAAAAAGTTCTAATCGTGCAAAATATCAAATGATTAGTGCTAATTCATTACCAATTCCTTGTCATTCAAATTTATGCAATGACTATAAAGACAATGTCAAAAACGAAAACAATTTTGTTAATTTTAAAATCTTTGACTAGGTTTGGCTAATAGTGTACTCACTAACGACGTTATTTGTATGACAAATTTATACAATTTTGCATGTCTACAGATTTTGAGTAAACTCTGTTATTCATTTTAGTCAAACCTATTAGCGACTTAAGACATTTGTGTTAAATCTTTATATCTATGGGAAAAAACTTAAATTGCAAAAGTATGTAGTTTCGAAATAAGGTAGAAAGACCAGTATTTTTTTATCAAAAATTAATGATGGAACCTACATTTTCCATAAGCAAATTATTCCTTTTTATAGCAAACAATGTAATACCAATTCGAGGAATTTTATGATTGTTGATTGGTCAGAGGTTGCTAATATAGAGCAGGTTGTCATGTTTCTGCTCATAGTTTTCTTATCTAACATTAACTTTATGTTCTTTTGTTTTTTACTTTTGAGAGTCAGTTAGTCTCCTTTTAATATAACTTTTGAGAACACCATGTTTTCCTGTGGTCCCACTATTTAGAGCACGTCAGTTGTCGAGATTGACATCCTCTATTGATTATAGCTCTAAATAGTTTAGAAGAGACCGTTTGATAGTGAATCCCCTCTTTTGTTTAAAATAACGTTCATCTCCGACAAGTGACCGGAAATTTGAATAGGTTTTAAAGTAATTCAAATTTTCGTGATACATTTGGTGGAGGAGAGGAGCAATATTTATAAAATCTAGTTGTCGTTAATAAAATACTAATATTAATGGTGCAATGGAAGAGACTTAATCTATACATTTTAGTAGAATATTGACAACTAAGTTATATAAAAAAAAAAGTTGAATTCAGTCCTTTGATAGAAGTGCTATGCATATGATACTTAAACTATGACTCATAGTACTTTGAATATTATACACCAGTCTCGAATCAGAGAACCGGTTTTACTCTTAAACGTCTATATGGCACATAAAATATAAGACATATAAAAGGTCATTTTGAATGAGCTATATATTGAAAATTTAATAAACTTAAAAATAATTTTATCACTATATTAGTAAAGGAAACATTACTTAGAACTATACAGAAATGTAAATTATTGATGAACAGTTGTTGATTTCAACTAAAGAAGCTATTGGATTAATGACTTTTTTTTTGACATCCGTGTATATATTTTGAATATAGGAGTCTTTTTTCTGGAAAATTGTTATAAAATGTGCTAAAATGAGACAAAAATGGTATAAAATGTTATAAATTAAGCTATATATGGTAAATTAATGTACAAAATAGATTAAAATATCATATTTTTCAGTATAAAATTGAATTAACATATAATATAAACCAACCATATGTATGTTCAAACTCTTTCTTGTTTTAATTTTCAAATGACTAATCTATAAACTGAGTAAATTAATGACATTTTATAGCAAAAATCCGCTTTATTTTTTAATTTATAATCTTAATAAATGCATACTAACTTTAATTAACTATAGCTTTTTTAAATCTTGTATTTGAAATTTATATGTCATAGAAAAAAGTTCGACATGTAAAAAGAAAATTGATTTTGAATGAGTTATATAGAAAATTTAATGAATTGCAAAATAATTTTATCACGACATTAATAAAGGAAACATTACTCATGACTATTTAATAATTTAAATTATATAAGAACAATTGTCTATTTTTTGTTTTTAAATATATCGAGTGGTTTTTTCTTTTGATAACGTGTCGTCATTTTTCGCACACATATACTTATATACATTTTATATCACGTTGTCAAAAGAAAAAAGCTACACGATAGTTTTTACAATCAAGCTTAATCAAATTAATGACTAGTTATCGCAATAATATTTTATTGAATTTAATCCTTATAATTTATTTTTCATAATTCAAAAGATTATTTTTTTTAAAGAAAAAAAATAAATATAATTCACATAAATAGTCTAAATTCATAATTAAAAATTTGGTGTAAATTTTATTTTATGAATATAAGTACTATTATATCTTTAAATTTATTAATATAATAATAGATTATAATAAATAAAACATGTTTTTAAGTCAAAATATTTTAATAAAATTCATTCTTAATGGTGGTCGTCAGTTCAAAGGTATGAAGAATTTTTTATTATTATTTTAAATAACTATTAATAATAAATCGATATTTAATTTTATTATTTTAGAAAAAAATTTTCTTTAATTTAACGAATGTAAATAAAAAATACATATATTTATAATTAATATTTGGTTTTATTTAATTAATATTTTGTTAAGCAAAATGTTGAAATATTAGCCGAAAATTAATAAATAATATTAAATATAATTCTAATAAATGTAGTCATATATATATGAATATTAACCTTACAATATATTATTAATAGAGAGTTAAAATCATAATTGCATTTTCTACTTATTTATTTCATAAGCTAGAGATGTATTAATTTTAGCTCCATTTATAAATGCTATTTTTGTTATTTTTGATAATAAATGCCATTAATGCTATTTTTGCAATTTAATGCTATTTGGCTGAAAAATATTAAATTTTCGATTAAATCTGAAAGTTTTTATTACCCCTCTCTCCAAAATATTTTTCATTGCAAACGACATTTAAAAAATTTTAAAAATTTCTTAATAAAAAAAAGACTCAGAAAAAAGGCAATATGAAAAAAAAAGATTATCATAGAAAATATATTTAATTTTTAAAAATTATAAATGCTATTTTTATTTTAGCCATTTATTAATGTTATTTATAGCGCTATTTTCATATAAGTGCTATTTTTTTAACTCTCTAATTATTTAAACAATAAACATACGACGATTTTCTTTAAATATAAATAAATAATTCTATAAAAATATACACTTAAAAATATTAAAGCTTTGTCAAAATATATTGCATTAATTTGTCCCTAAGCTAACAGCCAATTAATAATTCTTACCTTTTTGAATAAAGATTTCCAACTTGGCTAAGGTTTAGATTAAAATTTATGTTTAATATCAGATAACAATAATATAATCAAAGATTCTTACATAAAATGTTAATTTGCGATGAAAATGCGTTCGAACAAAACTATTATCCGTTAAAATAACAAAAAAATGCGATCCGGAAGAACATTTAAAGAAAGAAACAATGGTATACAAAATATCAGACATCACATGTTAGTGGCCTGCAATGATTAGTCCTTATTTCGATGAAGAGCTAAGAAACGAGTCCAATGAATAAGCATTTAAATACAGCGGTATAACTGATCCGGCATTATTAAACCATTTCAATAAGGTTTGCATTGGCATGTGGTCTGCATGTGGTGTTAACCATTGGCCAAGAAATATAGGCAAATAAATTTGGTGAACTTTGCACACTTTACCACACTTCTTGATGATCACGAAGAGTTGTGTTGGGGTCATGGCTCTGATGATATTGAAAA
>JAQGAW010004058.1:0-11450 GCA_034698025.1 Phthiracarus crinitus | reverse complement strand
GCTAAGGTACGGTTGCTATGGTGATGACGTCACCTAGCAACGCCACGCCCCTAGCAACGGTTGCTAGGTTGCACCTATAGGGGCACTCCTACTACTATGGTTGAGTTAATAGATTTGGCTAATTGTTATTTAGAGGAACAATTGAAACAATGCTGCTTTAAACTCATCAAAAACCACGTAACGATTGATAATGTTTTTGAGATTTTTTCATCAGCGGTTAAGTATAAATCAGAAGAATTACAAGAGCATTGTGTGGACGTTTTCTTTAATTATATGAAAGACAAAACAATGGCAAAAAGTATTTTAGTTAAATTTGCCGTTAATTATGATAATTCTAATTAAACAATTATTACATACTTAATAAATGTAATTTATTAAAGTTTATTAAATAAATAGAAACTTTATTTATAATTGTAAAACAGAAAATCTGTTCAAAATGCATAAATAGTATTTTGTAGACAATCTTATTAATATAAATTACATTTTTGCTTAAAACTTTGTAAACTGTGACACCGTTTTGTTGCTTACTTTTGTATGTTAATTATAATTATAATGAATTTATAGATAATATATCAAATTATAACAAAATAAAACATAAAAACCAAATTCATATCGTTTACAATGTAATTATAGTTAAATCAATATTAAAATAATGCTTAAAAGTATATTATTCTGTTTCTTAATGCAATAATTGCGTGAACGTGTTTTCTTATAACTATTGTTTGAATAACTTTTTTGTTAAATGGATGAAAGAAAGTCAAAAATCAAAAGAATATTAATTATTCACACGAATCGACACATCAAACACTGTTAAATTTTAAACCTGATATTTATATCACTTTAAGAAATTAAATATTAATTAATATAATAATAGGTTTATTTAGTTGTTTAGCCATTTCTAAAGATAATTTTATTTTGAATCATAAGTAAGAATCGGATCTAAATAATGAAATAAGCGATACTCATCCAATTATTAACTCTAGCGGAAGTGATAACTCATCTGTGCTTAAATACCATATAAACTAAAATAAAAAAATTACGTTAAAATGTAGCATATATTTTACATTATACTGTATGTTATTATTGCTATTGAGATTGTTTATAATTAGAAGTTAAATCAAAATAAATTATGCTATTAATAGAATGTATTAATTTAATATTTTGTACAAATTAAACCATATGTTACTTTAACATTCGGGAGCAATAATTACGGTCCGACAGTGTTATTTTATTTATAGAATGAGTTCGACAAATTTCTTTGTCAAGGGGTCAGCAAGAGCCAGAAAAATCGGGTTATATATACATTCATTTGTAGTCTAAAGTGCAATGAAGAATTTAAAAAACAACATAAATTTTTTAAAATATTATTTGATTCTTTTTAATTATAAGTTTGTATAATATATCTAAATGCTAACTAAAATATAAGCAGGTTTTCCAACCAAAATATAATTTATTTATTAACCGAAATGTTCTGCTTCTAATAATAATTCATGTAATTTAATCACTTTTATCATGAATCATGAACAAACAAATGATTCATCTACTGAATCATAAAATGTTTACTTTAAAAGTATGATATAACGAAATTAGTGATGCATTTATTTACGATTGGGAATAAATATAGAATTAAAATGAAAAAAAAATCTAAATAACAATAGTAATAATATAGAAATAAAAATTTTACAAAAGGAATAGAATATGAATAGAATAATAATCAAAAATTTATTTTAAGAATAGAATACGAATAAAATAAAAATAAAATTTTAAAAAACGGAACTGGAATGGAATAGAAAAGTAATAGTTGGTATCAAAGCAACTCTAATTAAAATTATGATCACTATAAAAGTGGAAAATAATATTAATATGTATCATAATTGTTGGAATCTAGTGCTAATATGTATCATAATTGTGTTTTATAATTTGAATATAAAAAAGTTAATAAAAAATGTCTGAAATTGTTAAGTGGAAAATATTACAAAATATTAAACAAGATTTTATCGCAAACATTAGTAGTGCTTATATTTTTGGGAAAACTGGTAAACAAGTAATAATTATATCAAAAGATGATAATGTGTTCGCATTTGGTGATAACAGCAATGGATGTATCGGTTTGGAACATATAAGTCCTATAGAGCCGACAAGAATTGAAGAATTATGTCAAAAACAAGTGATTCACATTGAATTCAGTGCTAATTATGATTTTGTCTTAGCACTCACTCAAAATGGTACTGTTTATTATTGGGGTTCTATGAGTTTTAAAGAAGATGGTGACAGTCCTAGAATAGTGATAAAACTCAAGCCAGAAATTTATTCGTCATTATCTGATAAGAAGGTAATTGATATCAAAACAGGTTTATACCATTGTTTAGCGCTAACAGCATCTGGGGAATCATTTATATGGGGTAATCCTTATCTCGGAATGGAACCGAGAAAAACTAATTTAATGTCAAATCAGAAAATAATTTCAATTGATAGTGGTTTGGAACATGCACTCGCGATCACAGATAGTGGTGATGTATTTTGGGGTAATATTGATCAAATTACATGGCTATATTGGCCAAGATCGTATTATGTTAAAAAAGTAAATAAATTGTGTTGCGGACCAAAACATAGTTTACTATTATCAAGTGAAGGAATTATCTATTGTTTTGGCAATAATCTGTATGGACAGTGCGGTAATGGAACGAATGACGATTGCGATAAACCTACAAAAATAAAAACTGACGCTAAATTTATAGATATTGCGGCATCAAAACACTACAGTATATCTGTTGCATTATCTGATAATGGTTCGTGTTATATATGGGGAAAGTGTGGACCCCACTCTTTAAATAAACCAATTGCTATACCAAATAATAATATGATTGAACTTATTGAATATTATTCAAGTAATAAAGTAAGTTATAGGCAGTCATGACGCGTTCAAAGGAGAAAGAGGCGTATTGTCAATTTCTCCCCCAATAAACTGCAGTCTCATTCGCTCTTTATAGGGGGAGAAGTGACTCTACCCCCGTTTCTCCCTTGGACGCGTCATGACTGGTTATAGGCCGATTTATTTCAAGGATGGTAACTCTTTGATGATACATAGAATTTTAAATAAGTTTAATAAACAAGAATCCAGTGACATCACGTTTAAAGTTGAAAATAAGCAAATTTATGCACAAAAGTCGCATTTAATCAATGTTTGCAAACACTTTGAAGCACTATTTTTGAACAGAAATTGGATTGAAAGTAATAAATCGGAAATTGAAATCAAACACTATTCGTATAATGTTTACTATCATTTCTTGAAATATCTTTACACCGATTCGGTTGATATAAACTCGTATGAAGATGTTATTGGATTATTAGATTTAGCAATTTGTTATTTAGAGGAAAGGCTTAAACAGAAATGTATCAAAATATTAAAGAAATCGATTACAAGTGAAAACGTAATGATTATCTATAGCTCTGCTATTAAATACGATTCGAAAGAATTAACAGAATACTGCATAGAATTCATTAAAAACAAATTTTCTGATCAAAATAATATTGAAATAATACTTGGAAATGCTGTCAAATTGATTGCAAAATAATCTAATAGACATTAATGCTATTATTTTACTATATTATAATATTCTACATTTATTATTATGTTAATGACATTTAAACAATTATTTTTTAATTAAAGTAATATTTCAATTTATTCGTGCATTTTATTAAAAAAATGTTTATACTTTGAACAGAAATTAACATTCAAATTATTTCTCAAATGATTTGTTTATCATAAATTAGTTTTGAATCAATAAAAATTACTTTATAATACCGATAAGGTTTTTAGGAACGAAACCGCTTTTAAGTTTAGACTAAGTTCGGATTAATAGAGTAAAATGTATTTCCACAAAGAAGTGACACCGGTTTGGTTTAAAATTGATTAATTATAAAGCATTCAAATTTGAGAAAAGACTAAGGTATAACAGGTGTGCTATATTTTAATACATTAAAGTATTTAGGTTAAACTTTTCTCTCATTAAGATATTCCAAACTTTTTGTTATCCTTTGTTTGCATTTTAATATCCGTTATACGAAAATTTTACACTATTAGTCCGTACTTAGTATAAACTTAAGAGCGGTTTCGTTCCTAAAAACCTTATCGGTAGAATATCAATAGAAATAATTTGGAAATTAAAAAGGAATAGGAATAATTTACTGTATATTAAAATATGCATTACTGTTAGACAATATATAAAAAACTCTAATTAAAACTGATCACTATAAATGTGTAATTTAATGTTTAAGTTTGTATCTTAATTGTTTTTTAAATAAAGATTATTAATAAAGTTACTTAACCATTGTCTAATATTTAGTGAAAACTTTTCTAAATGTTAAATAAGATTTTATTGCTAACATTAATTTTGTTTATAATTTTTCTTTGCAAACAAGAAATAATTGTAACATTAACGGATGTAATATTGTGTTATAAAAATTTCCCGTATCTTATCTTTACTTTGATATATAATTTGTTAATTTGAGCCTAATTACAAAAATTTTAGATAAAATACAAAAATCCAGCGTATTTTCAAATAGTCCCAATCCCTACCGCTTCCTGCGAGACCTATTTTCGACCTCTAATGTATACTTTCAATAACTCATACAACACTTTGTCACTCAAATCATAAGCTTTGATAAATCATTTCAGTTTAACATTTGGACACTTGATATCAAATTTCCGTTATATGTTATTGAAATTTAATAATAATTGTAGTGAATCATAGATTAAATAATAATTAATTTCTGTGAAATGTCTATGATTAAAAACTGGCCAGTTTTGCAAGTTATGTCTAATGAATTTGTGGCTAATATTAAATTTGTTTATATTTTTGGCACGAATGGCAGAAAAGTGATTATAATAACAAATGATGACAATGTTTACGCATTTGGAGATAATAGTAATTATGGTATTCTCGGTTTGGGTCATACAAACGAAATACAAGAGCCAACAAAAATCGACGAGTTATGCGGAATACAAGTGATTCAAATTGAATTTAATGTTAATTACAATTATGTATTAGCGCTCACACAACTTAATCATGTATATTCATGGGGTAGTAATTCATATGGTCAGTTGGGTAATGGCAATAACACATCAAATTATAAACCAAACATAATTAGTGGTTTAAATGACAAGAAAGTAATTGATATAAAAGCAGGTAATTATCTATCATCAGCTTTAACACAATCAAGCGATGTATACATATGGGGTCACCAATGGAAAAACTCTCCAACAAAAATTATATTAGGATCACAGCAGCAAAATATAACCTCAATCTCGATGGGTTTCTCACACGTATTAGCGCTTACAAATGATGGTAACGTCTTTTATTTGGGAAATAATACATTTGGACAATGCGGTAATGGAAATAATGATGAATCATACAATACTTCTTGGATACAATCTCAATATACTAATGATCTTAACATTATTAAAATTGCTTGTGGACCATATCATAGTATATTATTATCGAGCAAAGGAAACGTATATTGTTTTGGCGCTAATGATTGTGGACAATGTGGTGATGGAACTCAAGTTAATAAAAACATTGCAAACAAAATTAATATAAGCGCAAAATTTATAGACATTGGAGCCACAAAATACTACAGTATTTCTACTGGTTTAACCGATAATGGATTGTGCTATATATGGGGACAATGCGAAGAACAGACGATTATTAATCCCATCGCTATTCCATGCAAAAATATTAACAAAGTTATAGAATGTTATTCTCGAAATAAAGTACCGCTAAAACCTCTTATTTTGAATGATTATTATAATAAGAATGCTTCAATAATGGATAGAATTATTAATAAGTTTAATAAAAGCGAATTCAGTGACATCGCGTTCAAAGTTGAAGGAAAGAGTATTTACGCTCAGAAATCACATTTAATTAATGTTTGCAAACATTTTGAGATTATGTTATCTGAGAAAAATTGGATCGAAAGTAACAAAAATGAGATCGAAATTACTAATTATTCGTATTCTGTTTATTACGCGTTCATTAAATATTTATATTCGGATTGTGTTGATGTCAAACCTGAAGAATCCATTGAATTATTAGATTTAGCGAATTGTTATTTGGATGAACGTCTGAAAAGAAAATGCGTTGAAATAATTAAAACTTCGTTATCGAATGAAAATGTAATCGCAATATATTTTTCTGCTGTTAAGTATGATTCAGAAGATTTAATGGATTATTGCATTAAATATCTTCAAAACAATATGAAAGATCGTAATAATGTCAAAATTATTCTAAAAAGTGGAGCAAAGGATTTTGCGAAATAATTTGAATTTAGATGTTATTTCATAAATGTCGTCAATGCATAATAATAACTATAAATAGCGAACTATTTTGCAATAATAATAATACAAATTTATTGTGATTTAAACCACTTTTCAATTAATTGTCAATATTTGTAAATTGAAACATATTAATAAATTTATAATTTAATATAACTTAATTAATTTAAAATATGTTTCCTATGGTTAAATCTAATTAGGTATGTTTCAAAAGTTTAAAAATAAATAAATAGTCATCAAATTACTTTATTAACAATTTTTGCTACTTTAGCAATATATGCACTAAACGTTTACAACATAATCATAATTTTCATTTAAGTCATATATCAAATTCCAATAATATCTGTTTATTAGCATAAAAATCTCGATAAAGCATATGAAAATCTTGTTTGCGATCACTACGAAAACGTTCTCAATTTCATTATCAGTGATAATATTAAGATGACTTCTTTTTCGGTCATATATTACTGATCAATATTATAGTTTAAGAGTTAACGGGAAAATTAATTATTAAAGAAATATAGTTATACATTATATATATCCTAAAATATATTAAAAAATAGAGTTAAGCTTTTAACTCAGGTTTTGCTTAAAAATTAATTCGAAACTCATTACAGTGAAACTCTTAACTTTAAATCGTTCCTTATTTCTTAACATTTAACTTTAACTTTAACCGGTTATCCGATCAAGTGAAAAGTTAACTGTTAAAAGCACTCATAACTGCTACTTATAAGATCTATTTTTACAATTAACAATTCATGATGAAATAAATTAGTGCTCAAAAAATTCACAAATAGGATTCATATTTTTTAAAGAATTTCCTATTTAAGATATCTTTGGCAAAATTTTGAAACAAAGCAGTTAATTACAAAAAAAACAAGAAATGAAAAATTAGAATTTTAAAAAATTTTATTAAATTAAATAACAAATATTTGGGGAAATAACGCCGAATTGGTATCGACAGTAATTGCATCTCAAATATTTATGAAGTATGTTTGAGTTTATGAATTTCCTGTTTGCTGTTCACAAATATTTTTCATAAAAGTTCAATAATACAAATAGTAGTTCATGTGTTGTCATATAAAAGCGTACGATTAGTTATTTTAATATTTAATTGAATTCTAAATGGCAAAAGTAGATATTGATAAATGGTTGGTATTAAGTAAATTGGATGAACAGTTTGTGTCAACAATTAAATCATTCTATGTTTTTGGTAATAATGGCAGTGAAGTGATTGTTATAACAAATGATGACAATGTTTACGCTTTTGGTGTTAACTATTATGGCTGTCTTGGATTGGGTCATAGAAATACAATTACAAAGCCATCAAAGATTGAAGAATTAAGTCAAAAATGTTTAATAGATATTCAATTTGGTGGTGAATATGATTTTGTTTTAGCGTTAACTAGAAATAATCAGGTATTCAGTTGGGGTGCAAACAGTTGTGGACAATTGGGTATTGGAAATCAAGTTAGAAGTTCATCGCCAGTTATAATAAAAGAATTAATTGGCAAAAATGTAACTGATATTGCGTGTGGTGTACGTCACTGTTTAGCGCTAACACATTATGGAGAACTATATTATTGGGGTTTTGTCAGCAAACATTTAAACGAATTAAAACCAAGACTAATGCTAAATATTAATGAACACAACGTTATATCAATATCTTGTGGTTTTTATCATTCTTTGGCGCTTACAGATAAAGGCATTGTTTATAGTTGGGGCGATAACAAACTAAAAACTGATAATCAAAGTCAAGTAATTTTTGTGGATTACCCAACAGAATTTAATTTACAACAACTTAATAATAATTATTCAACCCCTAAATTTACAAAAATTTGTTGCGGACGATATCATAGTGTTTTGTTATCAGTTGATGGAGCTATCATTGCGTTTGGAAGCAATAATTGTGGTCAGTGTGGAGTGAGTTCAATAAGTCCAATAAATACAAGTTATTATCGCAGTCTTTCTATTCCTATTTGCATTGATATCGCAGCAACAAAATCCAATAATATATCGGTTGCTTTGACTAAAGATGGTGTTTGTTATATTTGGGGTGAATGTGGTAATCAGATAATTAATACGCCGACTAAAATAAGAATGAATAAGATTATCGATGTATTGGAGTATTGCTGTAAAGTACAAATTACGTTCGATCGCTGTTATTACGAAAGTAAATATAAAAAATGCAATCAAAATGAAACGTTAAATAAGTTTAGCGATAAATTTAACAAAAAAAAGTACAGTGATATCATTTTCAAAATTGAAAATAATTATATTTACGCTCAAAAATTATTTCTGAAAAGTGTATGCAAACATTTCGAAGTAATCTTTTCGAGCGATAACTGGAGTGAATGCAAGCAAAATGAAATAGAAATCACGCAATATTCATATGCCGTTTATTATGCATTTATTGGTTATTTATATACTAATGATGTCGAGATTAAACCTGAAGACGCGATCGAATTATTAGATTTAGCGAATTCATATTTCGAGGAAGAACTCAAACAACGATGCGTTGATATAATCAAAACTATTGTTTCGGTGGAAAATGTTTTTCGAATATATTCTTATACTATTCAATACAAATCTGAAGAATTAAGACATCATTGCATTAATTACTTTTACCATATTATGAAAGATAAATCAGTTGTCGAAAATCATTTGAAAGAATTTTCGAAATTATAAAACCCTTTTATTTTAAAAACAAATGCCTAATAATATTAAATATTTTCAGTTATGGTTAATTCATTTATCTTAATCTATAATAGCATACTAAACATCTATATTAGTTTGCTTTATTATTCCAAATAATTGTTAATTGAATAAATGTAAAAATTTGTAATTTATTAATTGTAATGAATCAGAATTAATATGGAAATATAATATTTTAATTAAAGACAAATTATAATATCATCATTTACTGTACGCATACTTTATTTTATACGGAAACTTTTACAGGAAAACGTTTAGCAATAATTTTGTTCCATAACCGAAAAATCTTAAGTTAAATTTAGATTTTTTACTTCTTCGCCCATAGAATTATCATTTTATAAAAATAAAAGTGTGGTCTTTTGAATTTATTGATAAACACTAATTTTTTATTTAAGAATATTTAAAAAATTGATTCAATTTTTCTTTTTAATTATTACACAAAAAAACAAATTCTTTTTCTGGAAAACATTTCAATAAAAATAAAATTTCTTTTTTAAACTAAAACAAAAAGCATTTAATTTAGTTTTAAATGCATTTGACTGCAAATATAACGAAACTGGTTATAAGTTTTAAACAGAAAAAATTAATCGTTTCTAAAAAAATTGAAAACAAAAAATTTTAAATCAGTTTGCAGGTTAAAAAATGTTGACATGTTATTTAATAAAAGAAAACCTATAACGACAAATAAATATGTAAAATAGTTATTACAGCCCATAAAAGATTAATTCAAAAATTGATGTTATTGATGACAAAAACTGGAAAGTGATGTATAACTGGAAATGTTACAAGTCTTTTCAATACTATTATATATAACAGTAGTACGCAAGCGTTGCGACATCTCGTGTTTAAATTATAAGCTATACTTCAAAACAATGAACAAACGCGTTCATTCATAATAAGTAAACAAAATAAGTAAACAAATAACAATATAATGTATATCTAAACATAATCGTGAAATAAAACATTAGTTTTATTTAATTAAATAAAATTGACTGATGAAATGGATATTAACAAAAAATGGCCGATTTTAATGAATTTAGAGAAAGAGTTTGTGGAAAATATAAGTTATGTTTACGTGTTTGGTATTAATGGTAATGAAGTGATTGTAATAACAAATGATGATAATGTTTACGCATTTGGAGATAATATTAATGGATGTTTAGGTGTTGGTCATAATAATGCTGTAAATCAACCAACAATTATACCTGAATTGTGTCAAAAACAAGTCATTCATATAGAATTTGGTGCAACGAATTATGTTATGGCGCTTACAATTCATGGTACAGTATATTCATGGGGTGATAACAGTTATGGACAACTATGTAATGGTAATATGATATCACAGTCAACACCAATCACTATCGACTCATTAACAGACAAACACGTAATTGACATAAAAACTGGTAAAATCCATTCATTAGCGCTCACATCATCCGGTGATATATACTTATTGGGTTATAGATATATTTACGTGTATCCCATGTGTGAATTTGTTGGAAATAACCCAATAAGATTTTGGGAAAATTCGGGATTAAATAAAGTGATTTCAATCGCTTGTGGTTTATATCATTCATTAGCGCTAACAGAGAATGGAGATGTTATGTATTGGGGTTTGAATTATGCCAGCGCTAAGCAATTGGATCAGAAATTAAGTGGTCCTTCTCCGTCATTTTCAAACAGTGATTATAATTGTTTGAAAATATTCAATATCATGTCTAAACTGGCAGACCTTACCGAACATTTAAAGATTGTAAAAATCTCTTGCGGGCCATACCATAGCTTACTTTTATCGTCTAAAGGAAATATTTACTGCTTTGGTGTCAATGATTGTGGACAATGCGGTGATGGAACCAATGAACACAAAACTAATCCAACTAAAGTTAATGTAAACACGAAATTTATAGATTTTGGATCCACAAAGTGTTATGACATATCTATTGGTTTATCTGAAAATGGATTTTGTTTTATTTGGGGAAAATGTGGCGATGAAACTACAAATAAACCAATAAAAACCTCATTCAATAAAATCAATGATGTGCTCGAGTTTTATTCAATTAATAATGTTACATATGAGCCACTTTTATTAATCCAAAACAGCTTTTATATTCGTCAAAATCCTTTACTAATGGATAGAATAAGTGTTAAGTTTAATAAAAGCGAATACAGTGATATCACGTTTAAAGTTGAAGACAAGACTATATATGCGCAGAAAACGCATTTAATTAATGTTTGCAAACATTTTGAGATTATGTTATCTGAGAAAAATTGGATCGAAAGTAATAAAAATGAGATCGAAATTACTAATTATTCGTATTCTGTTTATTACGCATTCATTAAATATTTATATTCGGATTGTGTTGATGTCAAACCTGAAGAATCCATTGAATTATTAGATTTAGCG
>JAQGAW010004057.1:0-11452 GCA_034698025.1 Phthiracarus crinitus | reverse complement strand
AAGATTAAATAGAACCAGCTTTACCGTACAATAGCATATCCCGTTTAATAAAATTTTATATGAATCTCTTAAAAATTTTCCGGGTTTTTAGCATTTGTTATTTAAATTTTATCTTGTTATTTATCACCTGTCGCTTTCTTTTTTTAAATATTAAGTGACGTTTACCAATTCATTTTTTGGTTTATCTCTAGTAATAAAAACAGACTTCGAGTACATTATATTGAATAGGAGTTTTAAGAACTACAACAATATAATTTATTAACTAAAATATGGCAATATATTTCCAATTTTTATTTGTAATTATTGGCGCATTGTTGGTCACTCAAACTAATGGTATGCTAAAAGTTTTCTGTTTCTGTTCAAATTCTAAAACATAATAACTTAAAATTTCATTTAACTGAAACTCAAAAAATAATGCTTAATTTTTTACACTCTCAGCACAGTCACACTGCGCTGCAATGCTATGCATGGCAAACACGTCGTGCGTGGAATGCGCGTCACCACAGAGTTGTCAATCGACGTGCGCTAATCCCACAGGCGTTCACTCGTGCCCAACATTCACATGTAGCGCAGGCTGCGTTTGCGCAACCAATTACGTGCGCAATTCAAACGGTCAGTGCGTTAAACTAAGCGAATGTCCAGCAACAGTAACGAGTGAGTTAACGGGCACTTTATATGCCACCACTGAATGTGGCGCTAATGAGCATTATTACACGTGCAAACCGTGCGCGAGAACGTGTGAACATCCATTGCTCGCGTGTGCTATGATATGCGCTGATGATGGCTCATCTGCTGGTTGCGCATGTAATAGTGGTTATGTGCGAAGTACTACAGATGGTAATGCGTGCGTTGCTATCAATTCGGACGCGTGTTTGGCGCAGAGAAACGCAACGAAAACCAGTCATGTATAACTATTACTTTACATTCTAATAATTACTATACAGTTTTATCCGTTTTTTGTAATTTTAATTTCTTATAAATGTGGTACGAAAATAAAATTTCAAATTTGACTTGATTTGCGCAAACTTTATTGACCATCAAAACAATGATTAATAAACTACTAATAAAAAAGTATGATTATATATAAAAATTCGTTTAACGCGCCGTTAAATGTAGTCAATAAAAATACAATATATATAAGTATTGAACACAAAATACTTAAAACAAAATTCACAAAATAATAATATACGCGTTATTATTTTCATTATTGTGCGATAAACAAATCAAATTGCGTACAAATTAGTCCATTCTCTCGCAATCCGCTTATACTCAATTTTGATATCTCTCTCATAGAATTTTCCAATTAAATCTTTAATATTATTTTAATATTTATATTTAGCATTTTGAAAATAATTTTCACAAAAAATAATGTACTACTGCTAAATTTTATGTATTCAATTATTAAATATATCTAGTATTTTAAAGAATTGTTAAATAATTTTGCAAAAGTTTTTTAAAGAATTATCAAATAATTTTGCTATTATTCTCAAAGAAAATTTTAAAGTTAACCAAATAATTTTCACAGAAATTCAATCAATTTTCTCAAAAGAATTTTACCCCTTGGTTATAGATCATAAAATATGGACAATTGTATAGGTAATAAACTGTTAGATATTACTGTGTTCGATTTAAAATATAATAGTATTTAATTGCGTATAAATTACACTTCTATACGGATGTTTTATGTAAGTTTTCAAATCGGAGTCAGTTTTCAAATATGTTATAATATGCTATGCATGTTTTGTATGGTTTTGATATAATTTAAATGTTAGAAAATTTTTTTATAGAAATAAATAATGATTTATTATTAATTAAATGCTTTCATATTTTAAACTATATATAAACTAAATATGATTTTTGTAAATTCCTAAAATTGAACTTTTTCCCATATAACAACAAATTAAATATATTTTTAATTCAAGTTTATATAACAAAACTGCATTAAAACGAAAAATATTTTAAGATAATGAATAACTTAATGCACAAAAATGTTCGATTTTAGTTTATTTAAATTCAATAACTTTCTATGTTTTTTCTAATATCTGTTGCAAATTAAAATTAAGAATAGTTATAAAATTTTATATTAGAAATTATTGTTTTTATAATTAACAACTAAATAAGTTTCAGTTTTTCAATAAATCTTATAAAGTATTTAAAATCTTTGCATTCTTTAGAAAGATTAATGTTATGTAGTAAGTTATGGTTGTTTACAACATTTGAAATTAGAATAGTCTTACAAACACTTTTTAAATAATGGTTTTTGTTTTTAAAATATTTTTGTAACACAACAAAGAAAACTCGTTATAGAAAGTTTTGTGATCTTCTTTTTGTTCAAACTCTCGTAATTACTCACTCATCCTTCTTAAAGAACACCGCAGGTAACACCTTTGCGGCGCAAAAAGTGAATGCGTATAACATAACGAATTTTTATTGGAAATTCATCATTTCATTACGTATTGAAAATACGCCCACAAAACTGTGTCTATAAATGTTAAAGGTTTAGATTAAGAATATAAGAGACAACTTTTGAAAAAGTAACATTTTTACTCTCAATTTAAGATTTATTAAAAAGAATTAAAAGACAACTTTCAGGCTTTACGTTCGAAATCTCTTTACTTGGAAAACATAAAAATTAAAATATATTACTGCTTTTCCAATTTATTCCTTAAGTCGCTTCTATAAAATAATAATTCCCATTGTTTTATTTGATGTCATTCCCATAAATGTAATGCTAGCCGTCTTCTAGAATAGCTATAGAAGACAAAAAGAAAATGCAAAGTTTATTGGCTCTTAAATGTAAGTTTTTAAATCATAGTCAGCGTGTTATATGTTATTATATGTTATGCATGTTTTGAATGGTTAGTATTTAACATAATTGTTAGATAATATATTGCTAATTATTTATAGATAATTTACATTTAATTATATTTTAAAGCTGTGTGTTCTCCAAAAAACGACGATTTGATTGGAACTAATGGATCAAACTTTATCATTGGAACGACATTATCAAATCATAAATCCAACGAATTGAAAACAAAACCTCATGCAACAGATCATTCAGTAAGTGTTTCGATCACATCAACAAAAACAGTGTTGTCTAATGGAACTGATGATAAAATCGGTGTAATTGAAGGTGTTTTGAGACATCGAGACAAAGTGATTGTATATGGAGATTGTAATCGTAGTTTTGGTTATAAATGTCTGTAACGGAATCACGAGCGCACGCATACGGGAGAGAAACCATTTGAGTGTTGCGAATGTCATAAAAGGTTTAGACGTAATGATCATTTGAAGACACACATGCGTTTGCATACTGGAGTGAAACCATATCATTGTACACATTGTGAACTAAAGTTTGATAGAGTGGAGAGTTTGACACGTCATAAACGAATGCATACTGGAGAACGACCATATGCTTGTGAATTATGTACATCGAAGTTTAGCGATTCAAGACAATTAAAAGTGCATATGTTTTTACATACTGGAGAGAAACCATTTGAGTGTACAGTGTGTCACAAACGATTCACGAGTAAATGTAACATGAAAAACACATGCGTTTACATACTGGAGAGAAACCATATCATTGTACATATTGTGAACGAAAGTTTGTTCAAATGGAGTATTTGAGAAGTCATTTACGTATACACACTGGAGAACGACCATATGCTTGCGAATTATGTACGTCTAAGTTTAGCCAATCAACTCAATTAAAGGTTCATATGCTTATACATACTGGAGAGAAACCATTCGATTGTGATGTGTGTCACAAACGTTTCGCAAATAATTTTTAAATAAATATTTCAGTTACTATATCTAATTTTTGATTCACAAGTTTTATATAATTGAATATTTTTCTTGTGTATACATTTTTACCCGAATTAGTTTAAATTAATCGTACAAGAAAATGATGAGATTAGACATTCGTAAAAGAATGATATTGATGTCACTTAATCCATAAACATTTTGAGAATTCGAATCAGAGATACTTGTATTACATCATCCATCAACTTTTAGTCCAATATTTCAAGCCATGGTTCTGGTGGTGTCTATTCGTAAAAGTGATTCCATTCTATCCATGAATAAAGATTGTTTAAGAACTGGAGATAAAACAACTGTTCATTTAAGAATCATTAAGAATCCCGAATATTTATATATTAGAAACAGAATGGTATTCAGAGAAGGAAGAACTAAAGCAATTAGAAATATATCAAAACTATTAATTAGTTGTCCGCCACAATAACACCATTAACAAACTAATAAACGAAAACAGAAAAAAATGTTTCGAAAATCGATTGAAGGAATGAGTAAGAATAATTCGGAAGAATTACAAGAATTACAATCATATCATAAGAATCATGAAGAAACGAGACATCGAGGAGGAAATAGACATAAAAAATAAATTATTATGATTAGATTTGACATTTTTAATCCACTTTATCCATATTTACATGCTTATAAAACAAATTTAAAGAATATTTTCGCCTTTTTTCAAGCTTATATATTAATGTCTTCAAATAGTCATTACAATATTTAATATTATAGTTTAATTAATTAAAATAAACACTTTTACTTTTGAAAGTTATAATAAAAGATAAGA
Organism: Phthiracarus crinitus; assembly: GCA_034698025.1. Lineage (NCBI taxonomy): Eukaryota > Metazoa > Arthropoda > Arachnida > Sarcoptiformes > Phthiracaridae > Phthiracarus > Phthiracarus crinitus. Next base: position 6,855 of record JAQGAW010004057.1, on the reverse strand, counting down.
AAAATTAAAAAGATATATTTTAGCAGTTTTAAAACTTTAATTTAGATTAAAGTTAAGTTGAATACATGTTTGGCAATGGGTTACTCCCTTGCCTTCTCAATTCAATACTGAATAATATGTGTCTGATGTGATGCAAAATTCACTTTAAAACTTTTGTTTATTTGTATAAAGGAGTCTGTAGTTCGAAATCAAATTTCAAAAAACCTTTCATATATATCTTCTAACAGAAGATATGTAGTATTAGCTTATATTTACAGTGTTAGAATTTATTATTAACACAGATTTACTTCAATTTAATAATAAAATTAACAAAAAATAAATTAATTAAAGTGAATTTTATAAAAGATTGAAATTTTAAAAAATTAGAACTGCTTTTTCTAAATCAATTTTATTAAAATAAGATTGTTTTATACAAACGAATATTAGTTTTATTACATTAATTTATAGTTTATAAAATTTTTTATATATTTATTTAATGCATTTTTTTTAATGATCCAAATATAATTTAAATAAATTTTATAAATCTGTTTTGATTGGTTAAATAAGTATTCAGACGTTTAACAAATAGGGTATTATACTTTTTGATTAAAAGCTTTAAATGTTTAAATTGTTAAATTTAATGTTATTAAATTTGTTTATTCTTAATGTATCTAATTTTAAACTCTAGCAAATACTCAAAGTGTTAATGTAATGGCAAATAGATAGTTTATTTTATCTATCATTATTAAGTTATTTTGTGGAAACTTTTTTGACAATTTTTATAATTTGATATATTTAATAACATATTTTGGAAAACTTAATATCGTTTTTTATGATGATATCAAAAAATGTAAAACAATTAGAAAAGAATAGAATTTAAAGTTAACTTTATTTTACTAAAATATGATTTTAAAGTATAAAAAGTAAAAATAATTAGGAATATTTTATTTTAGTGTATAGTACTGTTAAGAATAATATTATATAAAAACAAGAAAGAATATGAACATACATAATGAGCTCAATTTGTGTTATATTCTATTTTAATTCAATAGTATAGTCAAATTTTTTCTGTTTAAATAATTTTGGCATCTAAATTATTTATTATATTGTTGCAAAACTATATTTTATTTTTGTTTTTAAGCAGTTATTACTTTTACTTAATATTGTTTAAAAGAAAATAATTTATAGTTTTAAAATATATTGTTGTAAATAGCACTCCAGTAAGTGTATTGATAATTTTGATTCATAATTTTGGAGCATAAATAAATAATCCATTTATAAATATAAAGACAGGTCTACAGACAGACAGACATACAGTTAGACATATCAAATCCAATAGCTCCTTTGGACAATATGAGCTAAAAATATTTTTGACGTATAAATATAATCACTTATTTCAAAAATATTTTATATAAATGTTTTATATATAAAAAGGATTGAAATACGAAAAAGTATTTATATTTGTTTATTATTAAAGTAATATTTATATTGAAAATTTATATTTATTTTAAATAAATGTAAAGAAAATTTAAAATTGACATAATAGTAAAAAGAAAAAAGTAAATTAAAATAGAAATAAAACATTTGATAAAGAAAGGTAAAGAAAAAGTAAACTTAAAATTAGATAATAAATAAATCTGTTAAAAACAAATAATCTTAATAAATTAAGAATTGTAAAATAATATTCTTGAAATATTATTGATTTGAATGAATTATTCTTTACCTATCATATGGTTACAAAGAAATGGCATGTGTTTTGCATATACAATTTTTAATTTAAATATATTTAGATATTGTTTCAGTTTTTAAATAATAATTAAGTTAAACTATTAAGTTTGCTTTTATTATTTAAGTACATTTAAATTTACTTGCACTTTTTATTTAGCCATTTTAAATAATTTTTAAAATTAAAAGTTTTTTATTATCTACTTGACTTATGATATATCACATTTAATTTCAATTGTTTTAATTAATTGTTTTAAAAAATAATTATTATTTTTATATAAAGTTAATATAACCTAAATATTGTAATTTTATTGAATGGACGCTTAATATTCTTAGTAATTATTAAATTATATAAAAATTTTAATTTAACAGAAGTGGAAATCGTTTTTCTAAATGATATATTCAACTGACAAAAATGCATTCTTTAATTTGTAGATTATATCATTGTTTTTGCACACATATTACAAAAATTATTATTAATACAATGAAATTGTCGAGTAAACTACATATACATTACGTCAAAAATAGCTTTTATGATGTTTTTATACCTTTTATAAATTGAATTTATTGAACATTCACAAATGTAAATAGTATATACTTGTTTCATAAGTATTATTAAATAGATATTAGTAAAGTTGTTTTAATTTTTTATCTCACTTTTCACAAGACGAGAATATGCTTTTTATTATTTCCACCAATCCGTACGTCTATGTGTCAGCAGATAGAAAACTCTAAGATATTATAAAAATTGAATTAAGAAAGTTATCTTAATGGTAACGTGTCGTTCTTGTTTTTAACTTAATTTAGTTAATAAATGTAAAGTAATTTGTGTCATATGATTTTGATATTTCATTCATAATACCAAAAATCTTTCATTTAAGGTAATATGGATAAAAATATTTTCAGTCTCCATCCTTCTTTTGGCTTTATTTATGAACTTCTTGCTATACAGAAAATGTTAGCACAAAGGGGAAAAAGAACAATGAAATGCATTGCTTTGTATTAAAGGTATAATTAAAAGGTTGTTCTTACTTAATTAATAGAGAGTTATAATAACAATATTACTATATTTTATAACAAAAATAACATTTCTAGGATTTATCTTAAAAAATGACAATTATTAGAGCTTCAAAATAAATGCATTTATCGAATATTTAATTTGTGATAAAAAGAGCTGAAAAATTCTTGTAAAATAGCATTAAAACACAGTTTCTATATTTTAATAGATAATCAAAAAGTTAACACTTAGTTAAATATTATCAAAAGTTCAAAAAAGTAAAATTTTATAATGACTTAAAATTTGAAAAATAATCAGACGAAGACTACTTTAGTATATTTTAGTAAAGGCAATTTTTTCATTAAAATTTACTTATGGATTTTCGATAGAGTGAAAAACTATTCGGATTTAAACTACAATTTTTTAAATTGTGGAAAAATTGCATTTAAAATCGAAAAATAGCATTCATAGTGATAATCATTAAAAAAATCAAAAAATAGCATTTATAAAAGGAGCTCAAAAGACTCCATTTGATGTTATTCAATCTTAAATAAAATCATATGATTTTATCTTATGAAATAAAATAGTAGCAAATTCTATCATTTGAAGCTCTAATAATTATAAATAAAACTTAAACTACTGTTTGTAACACTATTTCATATGATTCGAGCATATATAAAATTATATACTTTCATATTATGAAATAAAGAAATTAACAAAATGTATATATTTTAACTCTATAGTTATTATTAAAATTTTCTCATTTCTTGAGCTCTTTTATATAAGATTAAAATATAGGTCAAAGAGAGAGAAATTATGAATTTTTAATAAATGTCAGCGATTAAAATAATTTATATTCATTTTTATAGTTATAAATAAACAAAAACAATGCGTACATAAATTAAAAAAATATATTATAAATTATTTTCGTTTTAAACGTAAATTTTTGCAATTGTTTTATTATTTATTTATTTATTTATCAATTATTTATTGAAATAACTATTAATTATTTAAAAAATTTATGATAACTTGTCATATTTTAAAACATAAATTATCTTTTTTATTGTTAAGAAACATGAAATTAAATAATTATAAACTTTCAATGTTTACTATTAAGATTTATTGTAAATATAAACAAATTACTGATATTCTGTTTTATAAAATCAAAGCTATCTAAAAAAATTATGTCACTTATGTGTGAAAAAATAATCACTTCAAACAGTGAATAAAATAAATTTATTATCTCTATTAGATATAACTTAAGTTTAATTCGTGTAAATTTTATTTTTGCATCATTTTGACCTCATTTTATTAATATATGTTTTGTATTGTAAATATGAATGATTGCTATGTTCATTATTATATCTCAAAAAGTTTTATAACTCTTAAAAAGTTTTTTAGTCTAAAAATTGTTGCAAAACGGACACTTGTATACTACTTATATGTACACAAACATTTATGTTGTTTACAAACAACACATGTCCAGTCAAATGTTTTGATTTATGATTTGTAGTAACGTTTGATGGTATTAGAAATGGTTTAAAATCTTGAATAGTTTTTACGGATAAGTATGAGTTTAAACCCATCGATGCTCTATAGGTATATTTGGTAATATTTCTATTGGTTTTAAATGTAACGAAATCTGCTCGCGAACCTAAGAATCGTAATCGAAACTATGGCTCAAAGTTTGATCAGTGCCATCAAAATGAAATCGACAGATGTTTTAACATAATGATAGACTTAGCACAAGGAGACGATCCAACATCGCTTATCGCTACCTCTACAGGAATCGATCGCATATGCAAGTAAGAGAAAAAACAATTTAATTTAATTCCGTATCTTTTGTACAGTACTTGTAGTATATTTCTCTTTATTTCAGTACCATTAAAGATGAGACATTAACGTGCGTTAAGGCTTACTTTTTAAAGTGTGGCTCACAGATGCATAATGATCTGAGCGACTTAATCATTGATATTATTACGACTAGAGTCAATAAATTCTGTAATGATGAACATCAGCGCGAGTGTCAGTATTATCCCTTACGTACAATATTTTTGAATACATAAATTAATTTATTTTGCTTAACCTATAAATTTTTCGAAAATTTTCGGACAGCATTTTTGACACAATCGCCATGTTTTCATAAAAACGTATTTTCGACGACTGACTACAAATCGAACTGCAATAACAACTTTCTAGCGGTTGTCGACAATATCGATACAAACAAAGTAAATGTGGACTCAATTCACACGTCTCTCTGCTGCGGATATAACACGTGGAACGCGTGCACAATCGAAGCGATGAAAGATAAATGCGGCGAAAACGGACTAAAAGAGTTTAAAACATTTGTGGACAATATTTTGGGAAGACTTACGGATTTGATGTGTCCGTTGGATGTGTTTTCGGTACAGTCGGATGAGTGCACGAAAATACATCCAAAGTCTGGAACGAAAGTTAGCCTAAAGTCTGGTTCGAATATTATCACGAAATATATGCTGAGTTTGGTCTCGTTTTTGTTTGTAACCGATTAATCAATTCGAAAATTTTTTAAAATTAAAATTCATTCGTTTTTCTATTAAATAGTACTATAAATGATTGTTGTTATGCTTATAAATATATTTAAGTACATCATTAGAATATTTATATTTATTTCAATTCATATATATATAACGCTATCATTTATAGTTATTAATAATTTTTGCTGTTTTATTGTTTATTTTGTGAGACCATTTTGGAGTTATATTAATCTTTTATATGTTTAAATTAAATTTGAAGTTTAATGTTTCATGAATTTTCCATTTGGTTGTGACAATTATTGCGTAACAGCCGATGATTTTAAGTTAATTTGGTTATTATTAGTATCAGATGATAACTGTTATACAGAAGAGTTAAAGTGAATTAATATCTGATTTTAAAACAAAGTACTGTTATAATAAAAAAAATTCAAATTAAATAAAAATTAAAATAAATATATCATGACAATATAAAATACAAATTCAATTAAAATATATTATTTTATTCGCACAAAGGTTGCAATAATGGAAATAAATTTCACGTGAATTTAGGCGAAAAAGTAAACAAATCATTGCTGCTTTTTGTATCTTAAAACGTTCGAAAATGCTTTAATTAATTAGTTTATTTAATAAATATTAGAGAAATGGACGGGAAAATTAACCAAACGGGTTATGGGTAGTTAGTTCTGGTTTGTGTTGAGTTATATCTTAATATTCAAGGGTTTTCTTGATCCCACTTGTTTTTAGACAACTGTTTCTTAGTGCGACCCCTATTTTTAGAGCGACCCTCTATATAGTGCTACCCCTCTTGTTATACAAATTATAAATTTATGCAAATAGAACAAAAATTATAAATTATTTATAAACAAAAAACATTTAATTGTATTCAAATGTTTTCAATGAATAAGTTTCAAATTTATTTTTTTATGGTGTGTCAACGATATTAGTGTTACAATTATTTTATTGGTACCCCTATTTTAGTGCTAACCCTCTTTTATTGGTACCCCCTTTTAGTGCTACCCCTCTTTTATTGGTACCCTCTTTAATGCTACCCCTCTTTTATTGGTACCCCCTTTTAGTGCTACCCCTCTTTTATTGGTACCCCCTTTAATGCTACCCCTCTTTTATTGGTACCCCCTTTTAGTGCTACCCCTCTTTTATAGGTACCCCTCTATTAGTGCTACCCCTCTTTTATTGGTACCCCCCTTTTAGTTCTACCCCCTTTTATTGGTACCCCCTTTTAGTGCTACCCCTCTGTTAGTGCTACCCCCTTTTAGTGCTACTCTCCTTTTAGTGCTACCCTCTTATAGTGCTACCCCCTTTTATTGGTACCCCTCTTTTAGTGCTACCCCTCTGTTAGTGCTACCCCCTTATAATTCTACCCCCTTTTAGTGCTACCCCCTTTTATTGCTACCCCACTTATAGTGCTACCCCCTTTTATTGGTACCCCTCTTTTAGTGCTACCCCTCTGTTAGTGCTACCCTCTTATAGTGCTACCCATCTTTTATTGTTTTCAAAAATATTGCATTTTTATTAGGATATGAAAAAATATTAATTTAATTATTTTAAATTTCAAGTTAAACACAATTAAATTGAATTAACCATAACGCGCACAATAATTATATTTTTTCAAATAAAAAT
>JAQGAW010004056.1:0-11453 GCA_034698025.1 Phthiracarus crinitus | reverse complement strand
TGTTTGAAGGCATAAAATATTTTTATCCCATAATACCTGCAGTGTTATTTTTTTAGGTGTTCCAGTGAAGTGTTAAGCTAGTTTTAGCCTATTTATTTCCATATTTAGATTATATTTGGCTATTTTAACATCATATTAATCAAAAGTTTGTCCATTTTAAGTTCACTTAATCATTTAGACAGTTAATTATTCATTATAATCAATGATCAATTTTAGGTCATATTTGGTAATTTTTTGTCAATTTCCATCTCTAAATAAAAATTAATAATTCCTAAGACAACGGACATTCAAAATCAAATAATTTCATTGACAAAGAAGGTTAAAACTATCATAAATAAAAACCGATTATAGTAGTAATAATTATATGCATAACAAATTTAAACCTATTTTTGCTTGCTTTAGAATAAATCAGAAAATTAAATATCGATAATACAATTTTACACATAGTTTTTTTAGATTGTTTATATATGCAGGTATTAACGATTTTAACAATTTAACTTATATATATATATATATAATAAACTAGATTATTTATGTATCCATAATAAATTATTTAATTGATTTTTCAGATTTCGATCAGACTCGAACCAAAATGCATTTGCCCAAAAACATCCCAAACTTAAAACAAGAAAGAGAATGAACATACATAATGAGCTCACATTGTATTATATTCTGATTTATATTATTAGCATATTCCAAATTTTTATATATTAAATACTTTTTGACATTTTAATCATTGTTTCCATTGTTGGCCAACTAAATATTACTAGCAAAAAAGCCCGCCTTCGGCGGTTAATAGTGTAAGATAATTATTTAAAAATACTATATTATTAAAAACTCTAACATTTCTAATTCCAACCAGAACATTACCGAACAAAATCAGAATATTTGCCAACCCAACCACAATTTTATGGATCTAACCAAAACTGAACTTTTCGAACTACTTCCAGACAAACCCCAACAAACTCCAACCAAAAACAACCAATCCTTACATCCACCCGACCAACAAGGACCCTACAACTACCCCAATTAGAAATATTTTTCCACCTCAACTCCTCCTATGGGAGGCTCTGAGGCTCTCCTCTTCCAAAGCCCACTCCATTTGATCCCTACTCATTAAGCTGGTTCCATTGATATAGGTGTCGAGGGGGTGGAGCCCCAAGGAGAGGAGTCTATAAAGACTTCACAGACAGACAAACAAATTTTGAGACTTATAGAATATAATATTGATTTTTAAGCATTTTCTACTTTTACAGTATAAGGTTTAATTGAAAAAATTTATAGCTTTATATTATATTGTTTTAAGTTTAAGATTAATATTTCAGTTGTTTTAGCTTAATTCGAGTTAACATCACATAAATTGTTGTTAAGCAGAAACACAAGAATAATAGATAAGAAAATAATATTACGCCTGTGATTTGTTTTAACAGAAAAAAGTTTAAATAATTTTCTAATTTTATAATTTTATGGCCCAAAACAAAACAAACAAAACAATACACAACCCAACAAAACCACTCAAAAAATACATAAAAAACCAACGACCACAATACAACATTCTCACTAAAATGTATAAAACAAACCGCATATACAAACCCGACCAGTCAACCTCGCCTCATATGCCGACGACCTAAACCCCTACACAACATACCACAAACACTCAACAGCTACATCTCTACTCCAACATTATATTGATGCTATCGCACAATGGGCCACAGCCATACATATCACCAGAAATCCAAAATTTTTATGTCTCATTTTTGACCAAAAAATTACATTCTCAAAACACAACCTAACACTTACCCAAAGCCCACCGCCCCCTCTATTCTCTCAAAGCATTGACATCATTAACCTGGGGTTAGGATAAGGAGTCATTATTGACTCTTTATAAAGGCTTTGACCGTCCCATCATTGAATACGCTTCCCAAGTCTGGTTCACTCTCATATCCGACACCAATATCTCTAAACTCAAAAACATTGAAAATGCAGCTCTCTACAGGATGCACAAAAATGGCCCCTATACCACTTATCCATCAAGAAAACAAAACACTCACACTCGGTCAGCGCATTTACATGACCGGAACACAAATATTTGCTAAATAATCCCCAAACACTCACCCTTACGACGGCTTTTAAATCCAGCACTCACACCTCGAACTCTTAAAAACTCACCATCGGCTCATTTCTCCAAACTCATCTAATCTGTACCAAATCCACCAAACAATATCCCACTATTCATCAAACACATTTACACTTACTTCGTAAATAGTTCCTATCAACTCTCGTCCTCCCATCAAATTACTTAGCCACCTCCCTCCAGAAATATCTACTACAAAAAAACAAGATCCTCCCTCTATCAACTCCGCTCAGGCTACTCGCCCATCCTCAGGGATTATCTATTCCGGATCGGCTATGCGGATTCGGACCAGTGCCGATTCTGCGTGAGCCATCCGGAAACAGTTCCCTAACTTTTGTCTTGCTCCTCCCCTATTAACTTCCCTCCTACTCATTCACAACATACACACACCTATCACATTATGGCGAAACCCCATATAAGTAACACAGTTTCTCTAGGCATTAGTAGTACTGTAACTTAATGCGCACAGTTTCCGGGGGTAACAACAACAACAAATTGAGCTAAAAAATTTTCTATTTTCTATCTTGACATTACAATTAGGTCTGATTTTTTCCAACCAGATTCGATATCAAAAGTGAGTTAAAAGCAATTAATACTTCAGAGGAAAAGTTGGATAAAACGATCTCAATGCCTCTTTTCGCGCTAATAAATTTTTTATCCTAAATGTAATGTTCTTGTGATTTTAGATATGCCTTAATTAATTATTTCTCATTAAATCAGTATTATTTTATTCCTTAATCAGTTAAATCAAAATTTATATTAACCCTAAAACAAGTCTGGGGAAATATTTTACCCCGTAATACCTTAATTGCATGTCAATGCTTTTTAATGCGATTTTCCGTATAACATGAAGAGATTATTCGTCGGTGGGGAGGGAAACGTACATAATGTGATGTGAAAGCAAAGTGGAAGGCAGCAAAATATACTTATCCCAAAATACCTTAAATGAGTTTTTTTTGGTAGTATCACTGAATTGCAAATGTAATGTGCAAATGCAAATGTAATGTGCAAATGAACTACAGATAAAATTATTTTATAGAAAGCTATCAAAGTTTTAGTTTAAGAAATATAAATGTTAAATTAGAAATTAAATACAATATGCAATGTATAACAAAAACATTAAAATTATTAGTCATCTTTTTATTACTTCGATTCTTTATAAGCTTTTAATAATAAAGAAAAATTTTAAGCTAATAAGTATAAGTTAAGTAACATAAGTGCAGTTTTGTTGAAGAAGTCTGAATTTGTTCTTATTTCGATTTGAGTTCAAAGAAACTATTTTATTTGACATCTCCGTCTGTTTGTTGTATGTTCGCTGTCTTTAAATTTATTAAGGTATTCTAAAAATCGCTTATTAATGACCAAAAATTAGATATAAATAAGCCATATATGAAAAATTATGTTCAAGTATGGCATAAAATAAGCTAAAGAGTCTAATAATGAACAATAATAGGGCTAAAAATAGTCTAAAATTGAACAATAATAAACTAAATATGGACTATAAGTTGGTTAAAAATGGATTTAAAATATATCAAATAATAAAAAAATTGGAGAAAAATGAATCAAATATTGTATAATATAACATTATTAAAAGTATTCCGACTATAAATAATCACATGAATACAAATATTCGCTCCTTTAATTCATTTGGGTGTCCTCTTAATAATAATTTGTTTGATATAGACTCGATGAAACTCTAAAACACAATTGAATCAAAAATCTTCTAAAATACATTGAAGTACTGTTTACAACAATTTATTCGAAATTACTAATATCTTAAAAAACAAAATAATCTATAGTTAACCCACAATAAAATCTATAATTTAGATATCAAAAAATATTAAAAACACTTTTATTTTGACTAAACTATTGAAATAACTTAGAGTACGCTACAAAGTCAACTCATTATGAATGTTCATCTTTCTTGTTTTATTATTGAAATTAATTATCAACGCATGGTATTATAATACACGTTAGAGTTATAATTAGCGATGAAATAGAAGGCTCAGCAGTTAGCTTTATGCTGAGATGTTAGAACTATAAATAGAATAAAGGTTTGGGCTACTATATATTGGTTAGGGCTTTATTTTTTGGGCTGAATTTAACATCATATACTAAGGCTTAGGCTAAAGGCTTTAAAGAATTTTTATTTCTATAAATTCCCAAATTTTATAAAATTTTAAATGAGATATCAATAATGATTAATTAAAACTTTACAGTAGACATTGGAAATATTGAGAGTAAAGTGCAATAAGTATAATTAAAAACTGTTTTTTGCATTTTTTGAACGTTGTTTTAAAATAAAAATTATGAAAAAGCAAAGATAAACCTTATTTCTGTTGAATATTTATATATTTAATTATTTATTTTATTAATGATAATAGATATTCAAAATTGAAGGGTTCGTGTAGATCATCTGATTTTAGAGAAAAGTTTTAGGTAATTTTACCAAATATTTAAAAACAGCTTAGAATATTTTTCTTTAAGATAATTTAAACCACTTCCATGACAAAAATGAGGTTTTTAAATATGTTTGGTATTGGAATGGAGTTGGAACATGTTTAAATTGTTATTGCTTGGAGTTGAAATTAAATTTAATTCTCTTCAACCTACGGTAGTAATGTTTAGAACATATATAAAATAATAATAAATTTTATAATAATAAATAATAAATAAACCATAAAATAATAAATAAAATAATAATGATTAAAATATTACGCTTTTATTGTTATGATTAGTGATGAGAATAATCTCATTATGTCTGAGCTTAAGCTTGGACTGGTTGAGCTTAAGCTCAAACCCTGGGATATACTGAGCTTGAGCTTCTAAAATCATTATTTAATTGACCGTGAGCTTACATAAAACCGAAAATGCTTGAGCTTGGGCTGCGAGCTTACTTGAGCTTATTTATGTAAAATGCTAGGGAAAATATATTTATTTTAATTATTTTATACAATATTTTCAGTTATACCGATATCATTATATGAATTCTAACGCATTACACTTTTTATAATTTAAAATTACATTGAATAAAAATATTGAGTTATTATCTTTACACTTGTTTTTTCTAAACAAATTTATTTCACTATTGCTAGTAATAATTACGTAAATACCTTATTATAAAAGTCTTATGATCTGAGAATTGCAAAAAAAATTATAAAAATATTTGAAAAATAATGATAAACACAAACTCAACCTAAGCTCATTAACCTGAGTATCGCAATCTTCAGCTTGAGCTTAATAAGCTAAGCTCAAAATTTCTTGGGCTTAAATTTGAAATACAAGCTCGAAAAGGTTAAATGAGCTTTTCATTCAGCTTGAGCTAGCTTAAGCTAGCTGTTCTGAGCTTGTGCTTATTCTCATCACTAGTTTTGATTATAATATCTATTTCAATTTCATTCTTTAAACCATATCATCACTTTATTATGAGTAAATCAAGTCATATAAGTATTGAAACATTATTGTATTAATTAAATTAAATTTGTTGAAAGCTCGAGATATTTGACGACAAAAAATTTTTTATAGTATTGGTGACTATTTTAAATTTTAATTTTAAAAAACATTTATTAACACACTATACATGTTTTTAAAATCAATATATAATTATTTCTTTGTATTAGAACTATTTAAAAGTGAAATTATTTTTTTAAATATAAACAAATATTTTATTAATTAATAGCAGTCCTTGAAAAAGGTTTAGTAGGTAACCCCTCAACGCCATCCAAACTACATTTAAGCAAAAAACTTTATAGCAAAATAATATTTTTGTAAAAATCTAATTAAAACTTGAGGGAAAAACTTAAAAATATATAAATTATATTTATATATTTATATAAAATAAAAAGAATGGTTTATATTTATTCATTTCAATCTAATGTTGTATTGTTTATAACCAAGGGGTAAAAATTTTTTTTTGAAAAAATTTTGACTGTAATTCTGTGAAAAATTTTTGGTAAATTTTCAAATTTTCTTTGAGAATAATAGTAAAATTCTTTGATAATTCTTTTAAAAAATTGAACATTTTTTACAAAAATTTTTTGACAATTCTTTGAAAGAAAATAAGTTAATTTCTTAAATATTTAATATATTTAATTAAATAATACATTAAATTCAGCAGTAGTACATTTTTTTGTGAATTTTATTTTTAAAACGATAACTTATTTTAAAAATGATCAATAAAATATTAATTGTAAAATTCTTTTAGAATCATCGAATTTCTTTGAAAATCTTTGAGAAAATTAGTTATTTTTCTCAAAGACTCATTCTTAAAGAATAATAAAATTCTTTGACTTTCTTTGATCAAATAATATTTTACTCCTTGTTTATAACATAAAAAATAATAACTTTTGTAATAATCATTATTATATTGTCAACAATAAAAAAATATATGGTATATAATAATAATGATTATTGACAAAATTTGAATATATTTTATGCATATTATTATGTGGTATATTGCGAATACTGTGTACGCACTTACATTATAAACCATTTTCAACATTATTTATAGTAATATTAAGCAATATATGATTGTATTTTTTTTATAATTCTTAGAATGGCTAATAAAATAATAATTATTATTACAAAATTTAAAAATTTTATTTCATTTAAATTCTGGAATTATTTTGATTGAATGCGAAGCATAGTTAAACTTATAAAAATTTTATTACAACTCATACAAGGCATTGAAATAATTGCAATAATTTCAACTTTTATATTATTGGCGATTAATAAAATTTAATTTTACATTTTCTTGATTTAAGTAAATTTTTCTACGAAGTTTACTAATTGGTTAATTTACTCTAAAAGATTGTAATAAATAAAACTTTTAATCCAACGTAATGTCAATTGTATTGTTATGCAAATCGATTTTGGTCAGAATATTGTGGATAAACATATGTATAATAAAATAAATTTTAAAAGTAAGAAAATATGTACTTAAGGTTTCAATATGGATGCATATTTTTAAATTTTATTCTTTTTAAAGTTTGAGTTTTTTGTTAGAGGTTTTTCTTAATTTTACAAAGAATATCTTGTTTTATAATAAGTTTCTAAACTATCTCTGATAAAAATAAAATAATAAAATCTCAAAAATATTAAATTAATTGCTAAACAAATTTAAATTTCATTTAGAATAGAGTGTAATAGAAGATTCCTATGGCATAGACTTACAGAGTATTTTTATAAATATTATACATGTTATAAAATGCTAGAATTAAGTAAAATTAATTTCAATAATTACTAAATATTTAACATTTATAATAATAGAGATAATTAATAACTATGGTTAGAAAACATAGAGATTTTTGTATTTTAATGTAATTGACATAATTTAATATTAATTAATCAATTTTATTCACCAAAAATAATATTTAGTTAAAGGCCATAAAATTAATTTAAATGCATTATAAGAATTAATGCTATAACACTATACCACTATACATGTTTATTATAATTATAATATTTAATTGATTCTCATTATTATAACTATTGAAAAATAATATTATTTTTTAAAATTGAAAAAAATATATTATTAATTAATTGCGGTATAATTTATGAATCAAAAGAATTTCTAATATAATGCAAAATAGAGACTTCAAAATCGACCCTAGAAAACAATTGCCACCATATTTGATCATTAAAAATGCTGGCAACCACTTCTATCAGATAGGATTGTGGCAGTTTGTGATTGGAAATCCTAAGCGAAGTACTATATATTTTAGTCCTATTCTAACACTAATATGTGTAATCATTCTATGTTTTCGATCATTTATTTCAATTTTTACTAAAGAAGTAAATGCAGAGTTATTTATTAAAATAGGAGACTACAGGGTATGCAAAAAATTCTAGAGAACACTTTTAATCATGTTTTTTAATGTTCGTTATCAAACAAACTTTGCTATACTAATGGTATATTTTATCGGTATAATCAGTCAAGTGATACATTACTGGAATTTCAAACATGATATTTATCCGTCATATATGAAAGTGTTTGAAATGATGTTTGGATTTAGAACACCATATTCTATTGGTTTAAACGATGAGGAAAAAAATCAGAAATATTATTAATAAATCCAGACATATATTAAATATAATGAGTCTAAACTCAAAAATAATATTACCGGTTATTTATTTTATTTTAAGTTTTGTTGCATTAGCATTGAATGCTACTTATGTTCAAATTCTTTTATTTGCTCTTCCATGGAGTTTTCTCTTTGCTTATGCTTCCAATTGTTATTACAATTTTATTTTTTGGCAAATGATATATTTTTATATAATAAGCTATTATTTAAAAATAAAAATCAGAGAAATCAATTGTTTAATCGATAATATAATAACGAAATCAAACAAAGATAATATTATCCGAACGATTATCAATTCATTAAATGATATTTATTTGGAAATCAAAGATTATAATGACAATTATTGGGCAAAGTTTATGTTTTGGTTTTACTTGTTATTCTCATCAATGGTCTGTTTTGTTATTTATGGCGTTATTTATGGTCATATGACATTGACGTCTAGATTAATTTTTATATACGGAGCAACTTTAGCCAGTTTTATGGTCATTGGTTTTATGAGAACCGCTTCTTCTTTGACTGATGAAACTGGCAAGTCTTAGGAACTGCTACTAAAATATCTAATGTTAATAATCGAAAAACTAATACGACATTGAAATTAAAAGTAATAACCATTAAAGATTTAAAAAATAAATTTCATTAATAAAATTCCATTACATTAGTTGTCAATATTTATCGAAAGATTGAGTCAAAAGAGAGATGGATTTTACTGATGGAAACTATTCATTATTAATTATTTTGTAGTTACCGGGGAGGTAGTTATCTTTAAGATAGCTACCGGGACGGTGACTACCAGGGAGGTAGTAGTGGTGGTACCCTTAATGGGGAGGTAGTAGAGGGGAGGTAGAAGAGGGTAGGCAGTAGAGGGTAGGTCGTAGTGGGGAGGTATTTACAGGGGAAGTAGTCTGTGGGGAGGTAATTACCGGGTATTTAGTAGGGGGGAGGTAGTTACAAGGGTAGGTTTTTACAAATAAATTTTATTAATTTAATCAGTGTTACAAATTAATTATTTTGAGTAATTTAATTTTACAAATTTATTATTATTAGAGAAATAATTACAAACAAAACGAGGAAATGAATAAATCTATGGTTGCAGCATTAGCAGAAGCCAATAGTACACCCGACCCTTGTATAAAGCAAATTGCTAGAAACCATGGTGTCGATTATTCAGCTTTAATGTACCGTTACCGCAATAAATTGAAAAAAGGATATGTTGGTCCAACCAGTTTGCTCTCCGAAAGTGACGAGAGTATTTTAGTGAGATTTCTCGAGCTTATGGCTGATGGTGGTATTGGTTTGAACCACAAAAAACTACGACAGTATGTACTAAACAAAAATTAAGTTATACTGATTTTGAGCATTTATTTTATAATACTAGATTCATTAATAACTTTTTGATCGAGCAAGACAAAAAGAACTATGCCAATGATGAATTAGATCAAAATGTAAATCCACGTGTTGTCTCCAAATCATTTGTAACACGATTCATTCAAAAACATCATGAGTTGTCAGTTAGAATGTCCCAGAATTTGTCCCGATTACGAATGAAAGCAATGTCACGCACAAAACTCAATGACTTCTATGAATTATTGCAGTCCGTATTTACTAAATATGGTGTTATCGATGCTGCAGTCATCAATTGCGATGA
Source organism: Phthiracarus crinitus (assembly GCA_034698025.1). NCBI lineage: Eukaryota > Metazoa > Arthropoda > Arachnida > Sarcoptiformes > Phthiracaridae > Phthiracarus > Phthiracarus crinitus. Next base: position 1,591 of record JAQGAW010004056.1, on the reverse strand, counting down.
AGCAGGATTTTGCTGTAATCCCAGAGTTGCGTCAATAATTGCTAGACGTGGAAGAGCTAAAGTCTATCGACTAACTCCAACAGATGGGAATAAATACACTACCGTTCATTTTTGTGGTAATTCGTTGGGTCAATTCGTCAAACCATTAATTATTTTTAAAGCAACTCAATTAAAATCAACTTGGATTACATGCCCAGAAGCCTTTTCATATGATGCCACCCCATCGGGATGGATGGTAACCACTGTTTTTCTCAGTTGGTTTGAGAAAACATTTGTTAAAGAGGCGCGACAACTTCTGCCAAGCGATTATGGCGGACCTTTGGTTTTAATTATGGACGGGCATTCTACACACATTCAAGTTGATGTCGTGAAATTAGCATCAAAGTGTAATGTCATTTTAATTAAATTACCAGCGCACTCAACACATCTTCTCCAACCACTTGACGTTGCATATTTTAGTCCTCTAAAATCTTCAAGGTTTAATGCAATTGATGAATGGAACAATCAATACAAATGTACTGTCACAGAACCGTTTTTTTCGCAACTACTTCTATCTGCTTTTAATAATACAAATGCAAATAATTTAATATCTGGCTTCCGAACAACTGGTATTATTCCATTGAATCGAAATGCCATTAATGAGTCGAGCTTGGCTGTTAGCAAACCTTGGGATGTTAATGGCTGGCAATCGTTTGGATCACCATCTGTGATATCACATTTAGAATCGATAGAACCATTGCCAAATACATCTACAATGGAAGTATGCGTTTTGGACTATGTTATTGACGCACTAAAACCAAAACCCTTGCCTCAATTAACAACAACTTTAATTCCCGTTATGTGTATGTACTATAACTATATGTTAAATTATTTATATTTATAAATAATATAATTAGCAAAAGATGAAAGAATGAAGCGTGGATGTCCATTTGGCGCTGTTTTAAATGATGAGCCTATGGACGTGGACGAAAATCCTAATATAAAAATCGAAGGTCCAGCAATTAAACCAATATCATTGGATTATAAGGAGCAGTGCATTATTTGCAACAAACATATACCACGTGCTCGATGGATTCAATGTAGTTTGCCATCTTGCGGGCAATGGATTCATACCAAGTGTGATCCAGAGCTATTTAAAAAATCTCAAGCTCAGGTATAACATTAATTATCTTTTTATTTTTTGGAATATTTAATTTCTTTTCATTTTAATAGCTCAATAACATCAATTGGTTTTGCCCAGTTTGCAAAATATATCGTTTAAACAAATAAGTGATAAACAATCTATCCTATTAAAACGGCCCTTTTGAGGGCCACCAAATTGTGAAAAGGTTTAGATGTATATTGTGTTTTCCTTTAAGTGTTGATATTTTAATTTATGTATGTATTAATTGCCTAATCTTTTCATTTTTCTTAGGTTTTTTCTTCGTTTGGTCATCGATGTTCGTTTCAAGTTCAAGTAGACGTGCGCTTATTTATCCTGGGGCATTGCATACCCAGGATTGTTGTAATGTCCGTCGGAGGTGAGCCTCCTTCTTAACAATTAACAAGAGGAAAAAATGGGGGGAGGCCCTTTTCGCCTCTCTCTCTCCCC
>JAQGAW010004055.1:0-11454 GCA_034698025.1 Phthiracarus crinitus | reverse complement strand
TTTTAGTTGTCCCCGATAATTGAGTAATGCCGAATATTTGCTTTTTTTCCCCGCCGAAGGCGGGCTTTAATTCTAGTGGAATATACATCTTATGTCTAATAATATCGAATAACACCGTAATTTAGTTGCATATGAGAGTTATACTAACTTTATTATTAGTACAGATACACAATATTACAAATTATAAAGCGTTTTAAAACAAAATTTTTAAAATTAGTTAAATACAAATGGAGCGACTAATCAATAACTATATACTCAGTTATTTTACTTTCATTTTCAGAAAAGATATCGCAAATATCAAAGTTCGATATTAATTGAGTTTATTATAAAACCATATTTATGTTAATTTTAAATAATTAATTTGGTTTATACAGTACTGTTATGAATGCATTAATTAGCAATTTATTAATAGGATATATTATCTGTAGTATATATAATCGTAAGTAACTGTATTTATTATCGAAATGTGTTGATTGTATTATAATTAGTAGAGGTCGAAAATGGGTCCCATGGGAAGCGGGAGGGAGTGGGATTAAGTGAAAAATATGCGAAACGGGAGGGAGTGGGAAAAGCCTGAAAAATTTCGGGTTGTACGAGATTCCCGCTAAGCCTGCATATTCCCGCATACCAATTAAAATAAAATGTTTATGCCGAATTTCATCGAGTTTTTGATGTCCAAGAAATTTTTTCACAAAATTATTTTTGTTTTTAAAAATTATATTTGAATTATTTGTTTAATTTCAAATGATATATTAAACTTACTGTTAATATTTATTATTTACATATTTATTTAAATTAATTATAACTCTTAATAATATTTATCTGGTGATTTTAAAGTATTTATTTTAATTTTGCGGGAACTGCGGACGGGAGCGGCGGGAACCCTAATTTTACCTATATGGAAGTAGTCCCGCGGGAGCATAAATAATTTATGCGGGAGGGAGTGGGAGTTTAAAATCTGACTTTTTTCGACCTCTAATAAGTAGTTATTACATGTGGACAATACATATTTATAAATTGTTTCGAATCGTAGAGTTAATCCAATCAATGTAATGTGAAACACGAACAAATACACTTCGCTCTGGAGGACACTGACGTACTTTCCCTTTATATTTCGACTTCGAAGTAATACCTATGAGAACAGCTCTGTTATTAACGTATTGAAACAATGGACCGCCAGAATCGCCCTGAAATCAATCAAAACAAAAATGTTTCATTTAACGATTTTTCTTTATCTTTACAGTTGTGTTTGAAAAATCAAATAATTTTTTTAAACATTTAGTTTTGTTTTTTAAAAAAGTTTCTCTAAAACTGAATTGTATTTTAAGTTAGATTCTTCGATAAAATAAATTTAAAATAACAAATTAACAAAAACTTCGAACTTTTATCAGCTTTAGTGTAAGAAGCAATAAATCCGATTTAGTAAACTTTATTTCTGATGAACATCTTATAAACCCGAGAAACATTTATCAAATGTAGATTTTTCAGTCTAATATTAAATAACTATTTCGGTTCATTTAAATTAGAATACTCTGATTTAATTTCTAATTTCTGATAATTTCGTTTATACCTTACATATCGAATCCTCATTCTTCGACCTTTCACTATAAATATCCTGTCCTGTATAATCATTTTTCGCATTTCCAAACGGTTTAATCCTAATGAGTCCAATTTTTCCAACTATTGTTTCGGATTTTGTGTCATTCACAGATCTGCCATAACCTGCAGCTAAAGCCAACTCATAGTTGGTGTTAACGACGTATTTTTGTGGCAAACAAATCCCATTTATATAATAAGCCGCATCCGATCCTTTAAATTTAATATCTGTTCCCAACCTTAATAAAGCGATATCATTAGTTGAATAACTTCCAAATGGAACGTAATTTTTAACCATGTTTTCTGGTTTTAACCGAAAATGTTTATGTTTAATCATCTTTTCGACTCCAAATTTTTCCCATTCAACTCTTTTTGTTGTTTCATCTCTATAAATGGCATTAACTGTATAATCTTCAACATTTCTGTTAAGAGAAAAAGCAAACCTTATTTTCACATTGTCTTAAATAAAAATATAAAAAATAAATTATCAGTATTGTATTGTCGGTCAGAAAATATTTACTTTCTAACCGTTAATATTCGGTCAGAACGTAAATATTTTTCACATAACATGAATTTGATCATATTATTCGCTTAGTATTTTTAAAGGTCATATTGTTTGCTAATTTTTGTGTGTTTATAATATGATAATGGTGTGGTAATTCTGAATTACCAATATACTAATACAACAGAAACATGTCGTTAGTAAACTACTTTTATACTTGACTTCGTAACTATGTTTGTCTTATATAAAATTTTTTGTTTCATTGATTCCTTCTTTAGTAATGTTATAAATTATTTCGAATAGAATTTTAAAAATTATTTACGTATTATCTGGTAAACAATGAGCAGCCGTTAAAATCCAACGTTCATTTAAAATAGAACCCGAACAGAAAATTGGAGAATTACTAATTTAATTAAATTTAAAAGTTTACTATTAAATTAAATTAAATGTTTAGAATATTGAAAGAGTGATTGAAAGAAAGAGAGAAAATCAGTGAAAGATGAGTGAAAGCGTTTGTAATAAAGATTGAAAGATGATATACTTGGCACTAATGGATTCTATACGAACGAGAAACGGATATTCTCCTGTTTTTCGGTCGCGACCTCCATATATGTTCGCCAATTGTTTTCTTGTTCTTTTGCCATCATTAATCTGATGCCATTTAAGACAAGGATCATAAGAAAAATATTTCACCATTGATTTGTAACTAATACCGCATTCAGAAGTTGTTAAGCCAGGATAGTATCCATTGTTATCATTAGATATACTTAATGATATTGAACTTCGATTAATTTAATGACTGGCGAGTAAAAGCGCTTTTGAGGAAAATTCTATATTTCGCAGATAACTTACTTATATTAAACGCACTCTAGTGCTATATTTTGTTAATTACAAAAATTTGAAATGAAAACTTTACTTAAACCTAAATTAACAAAAGAGTGCGTTAATAAAATAAATTAGATATTGTTTTCTATTTCTAGCATTATTTTCCTCAATTGCTCTTTTACTCGCCAGTCATATAATTTTGCTCTGCACTCAATTTTCAAAGAAACTTCAATTCTTTAGTGCTAACAAATTTATAATAAAAATTAAAAAATTACTTACATAGAGAAATATATAAGAATAGCAATCGTTTATACATTTTAAATTATGGTCATAAATATAATTTAGTGATATAAATATTATTTTAATTAAAATTAATTTAACTTAAGGCGTATTTAATATGTACATTACATTTATTTTTAAATATGAAATTCAAGCCTTAAATATGCATTTACTTGTTCATTGAAGAAGTAATAAAATATGATTTCAATACAACATATTGTAAATAATACCATATATTTTTCATTTCAACAGTTAATTATTCAAATTACAACTTTTAAATAAAGATTTTAATTTATTAACAATTAGCGAAAAATAACATTGTGTTCAATAGAGGTTTAAATTTTATTTCGTCAATTTGTTTGAATCATATAATTATATGGTTAGTGATTTGCTAACCATATACAACTTTGTGCAAAATAAATATTTTTCAATTATGAACTCTTAACGTGAAACGTGGTATAATATCACTTGTAGTACTCCTGCAGATACAAAACAAATAAAAATAATTTTAATGAAACTAAATACAGAAAATACACAAATTTCTTATAAAATAAAATAAAATATAGTTTATCAATCATTCGCTACTTCTTCGGGATTAACGAAACGATTCATTAGACTAGACTTCAACAAATTATTACGCTTTAAGAATTCACACCAATCTCTAACAGCCAATTCAGTCAGTGTTACCGTAGCATTAACGCGGATTTTATACGGACCCAACTCTAATGCATAGATTTTGGTTATCATATCTAGAGCAGCTTTGCTCAACGAACACGCGATGTGATCCTTAAGTGCTTTGAGTGAAGATATGCTTGAAATGTTTACAATAGATCCGCCACTAACTCTTTGTTTTAGGCCATTAATCACTATTTGGATCAAATTAATGGCTCCCTTAACGTTTGTGTTAAATATGTTTTATAATAGAATAACTCTAAATATTTAACAAAAAAATCTGAAAACCAAAAAAATGTCGTTAAAATCCGATGAGTTTACCCCCCCTTAAAAATTTAGATTATCTGAATCTGACACCTCTCCAACCTGAACATCCTACCTAGAACATCGCAACTAGAAAATAGTCGACATATCTTATAAATGTTTAATATACAGGTGTATAATCATTTATTTTTATTTTGTTATTTTTGGCTTACAAATGACGTGTGAGTTTGATAAAAGAATAAACAACTTTCGATACACATATGACTAATAAATAACTTTTAAAATTATATATGCCATCAAATTTAATTCTAGGATAGTAAGAACAAGATATTTTATTTATTTTGAGTTTTGCAAATAATATACAAAATTATACGCATTATAAAATTAAAAGAACAAAATTAAAATTATATAATTTTATTAAGTTTGATATCTTTTCAAATAACAGAACTTTTCAAATACGCTAAAACATGGCATTAAAACTTTAGTTTTCTTATTAATTTTTTTGTTTTTACTCCCATAAGATTGAATATCGTATCGTAGGTTACCTGTGCTATAAATCTCAATTAAAACAAAAAAAAATGAAAAAATTATAAAATGATATATTAAATTAAATAATTAATTTCAATTACTTGAAATCAAATTTAATATGAAAGTTCAGAGAGTTTTGAAACTATTTTCCAGAATTTTTTTTTGTTATCAACCAAATAAATGTGGTTTTAATATTTCATAATTTGAACACACTTTCAGAACTAAGTCACGTTTACACAAAGCTAATCCGCTTTAATATGAAAAGTTTACTATACTTATATAGTTGAAAGGATTGAAACTTTTCCAAGAATTATTTACAATTCATTTGTTTAAGTTCGATAGAGTTCAACAATTACAACCAATCATTGGTCACTCAAACAGGTGTCCAATTTATTATACTGTATACGAATTCGTTTATACCTATCAGTGTTTATAAATAAATTTTATCCGAAGGAAGGCTCTCTGGTAAAAGAGCTGTAGTATATAATAAAGTAAACTTAAATTGCAGTATACCGTATAGCGTATTAAACGTAATACAAGCTGAAAACGAAATTACGACCGCTTTGATTACGACCAAATGATGACTTATTTTTTTCAATAGTTTTAAAAAGTTATCATAAGAAAAACTAAACAAATTAACTTCAATTGTGTTATATAACATGAAGAACGGTAATTTCAAACAGTTGTGCGCTCTATTGGCAAGTATTTGCACAAATATAGCGTCGATTCACAGTTATGCGACGCGAATATTCAAGGCCAATACAAAGTATTTCATTAAATGGTGTTATTTTGTGCCATAAGGTGGCATTATTGTTGAGTATTCGAAAAAGTAATATTTTTCAATAAGAAGATTGCGTTAATAATAATATACAAAGCAGCTGCAATTAAAGTACAAAATTGTATGCTAAAATTTGAGTAACAATCGATTTGTTAAATTTTGTTTAGTTTAAATTAATATTTTTAAAAATTTTTGAATGGTTTTCCCGTGTCCCTCAGACCAAGGGAAACAATAATCCAATTAATTGTTTACCCTTATCTATTACCGTTTGGCATTAATATCTCTGTCAAAAAATAGACTTATGTAATTAATAATATAGATTTTTAGTTACGGGACTTTTGAGTCTCAAATTCTAATTATGAATTGAAACTGTTCTGTTTAACAATATGTCCTTGTTATTAAAAGTTTTATTTATACATTTAAAGTTACTGTCACTTCATATAAGTTTAATATTACAACTTTTTGGGTGAAGTATTAAAGAAATTTTCGAAAATCTTTTTACTAACTTTAAAAATGTTATTACAAAGACTCAACTATCCTGTAAATGTAAATTATTATCATTTTAACGAATATAATTTAATGCGAATATTCTAATTAATTAGTATATTCAAATTTTTCTATATTAAATATTTTGGCATTTAAATTATATTTTCTATTGTTGGCCAACTATATTCTATTTTTTTCAACCAGTTTTCCTCGAAATTTTTATAATAAACCATTTTAAAAAAGTTAAATTAAGTTTAAAACAAAAGAAATGCTTTACAAAAGAAGTAGATGTAATAAATATATTAAAATATTTCATAGATAAAATCTATGTATAAAGTTGGAAAGAAAATAAGCTCATTACCCTTAGCTCGATACAAAATTTTTTAAACTCACTTAACTCTTATCTTGTGGATGGAGATTCAAGCTTCTGGACATAAATATATTTAGCTTTAAGCTCATCTCGACTAATGCTAACATAAGCTCGACTTGAGCTAATTGAGATCATTACATACAAAAGTATTTAATAAAAATTAAAATAATATATAAAAAATTATCAAGTAAAACTTGTTAGATAAAACAATTTCAATAGCATACTTTAAAGTTAGTTGATGAAACAGTTAAAAAAATTAGCATTTTAAATTAAGTAACTTTTATTTTAAAGTGTGGTATAAAATAATAATCAAGGAATGAATGGCAAAAAGTAAATCATGTTCAAATTTATTTAGAAAATTTATTTTCTAAAATAAATTTTTTTGAAATATTTTCTTTTAAAATGTATATATATAAAAATTGAAAAGAATAATTTTTGAAGTGGTTCAATAAAATATTAAATTTTTATATTGAAAGATATAATTTTTTTGTCGAATTCTGGTTTAAAAACTTACTAGTAATTTTAAAGAATTACAATATTATAAAAATGACATATTTTAAGACTGTATTATAGTTATCATTTTATTGAATATTTTGTTTATAAACAATGAATTAATTGTGATTAGCATTTCCATTGTAGAAGTGTATTCGATTGGCAATTGACCATTAAATTCATGATTTAAAATAAAGTTTGCCTAAAATTGATAATAAAAATGTTAAAGTTAGATAAATTAAAGATAACAAGTGATATTTCAAATTAAATGCATACATAAGTTAAAATAGTATTTAAATCTGATTGCCACGACAATGCGACAAAACTATTACCTAATGCTTTGCCAAAATTTGTTCCATTAGCCCAGTCAACATAGGCTAGGTAACCTGGAATTAATTTGCAATTAATATAATTATATTTGAAAATAAAAATTTTATTTACCATCCAAAGTAGAATAACAGTAAATTATGTTCCTAATAACAGGTAATGCTCTATACAATGGAATTGTTCTATATATTATGTGCTCTTCAGGAATATTTGGATCAGGTAGAGCTAATTGATATAATTAGAAATTTTTTAGGATTAAATTAATTTTTTATTATAATGGAAGGTTTTCACTTAAAAAGAAATCAAAATATAAATTAATTTTTAAAATTTATTTTATATTAATAATTATTTAAGTTAAAAAAATTGTTTTATTTGTTCTTAATCACAATAAGTTAAACAAAACGACACAAATTCGGAAGATCTAGGGGATGTCAGGTCCAGGAAATCTCAATTTTAAGAGAGGAGTAAAAAAACTCAACTGATTTAAAAGATAATTTCAAAAATATTTTTCAATTTTTTTTTGACTAAAGCAAAAAACCACGCACCTTGGGAAAACTCGACGAATTTTAATTTTTTATTTATTGAAATTTTTGCCAAAGTTTTAGGGGATCAAAAAAATCTTTAATTATGCATATTTAAATTGCATGACTAAAATTTTTTTCAAAATTTTCAATATATTATCTTGAATATTCCAAATTTCGGAAAAGGGTTGTAAACTTTTCCAAATTTCAAGGGGTCAATCTTTGGCTAGCACTCTCTTGTTTAACTATGCACTTATGAAAAACCGCATATATATATACAACGCATAATTCTTATAAAGTAGTGGTCGAAAAAGACGGATTTTACACTCCCACTTCCTCCCGCATAAAATATTTTTATTCACGCGGGTCTGCTCCCATTAGAAGTAAAATAAGCGTTCCCATCGCTCCCGTCTGCAGTTCCCGAAAAATTACGATAAAAAATTTAAAATCACAAGATAAACCTTATTAAGGGTTTTAAAAAATTTAAATAAATATGTAAATAAATAAATAATAACAGTTTGTTTAATATACCATTTGAAATTAATCAAATATTTCAAATATAATTATTAAAAACAAACATTTTGTAAAAGAAATTTCTGGGGACTAAAACTCGATGAAATTAGAAATAAAAATTTTATTTTAATTAGTATGCGGGAATATGATGGCTTAGAGGGAATCCCGTACATCCCGCGATTTTTTAAGCTTTTCTATCTCCATCCCGTCCCGCATATTTGTCACTTAATCCCACTCCTTTCCGCTTTCCACGGGACCCATTTTAGACATCTATTATAACGTATTAAAAAACGTGTACCCCAAACTAAAATAATCAGTTTAAAATAAAATGCTGCACTTTTTTACTAAACTACTAAACTAAACTTTTTTCATTATAGGTTGATGAGCTACAATTTTTACTTTTAAAATTTGTTTTAAATCATTTATTAATTTAACTTAAAGCTATACATACTTATTCTGCAACAATTTAGAAAAAATAGTCGTGGTTTGTCTTTTACTTCGGGCAGTTGTCATCAGTAAAATATCGTGACAACGATTCAATACGAAGTGGTTGGCCGTCAAAGCCTAATATTTCCTTGTTATTATTTCCATGTGTTATAATCATAAACACAAAAGCATCGTGTGGTTGTAAATCGTTTTTAATACGGTTAGAGTAAATAATCATCGTTTCAAGAATTTTGTTTGCACTTAAATTTTTTTTCCATAATTACAGTGAAATTTAACTGATAAAATATGTTTCGAAATCGTTGCATCTCTTTATACGTGCCAATAGTGAAATTATTATTTATTATCAAACAATATCTTCGTGGAATTGAATCCATGCTCTAAGGATTAGGACTAAAGTCCATAATGTTATTAGTAATTTGTATGGTATCTCCGGTATGAAATTCTCCTAAACTAAACGTTAATGCAAATTGTTGTTCATCTGGATTGTATTTTTCAAAGCTCATCATATCAATACAGTCCGGATGTAGAGTATATGCAAGAGAGTCTTGACCGGAGTGTAGTAATATCTCTACAAACCCGATCATCTGCTGTTTTGTTTGAATTAATGGCAACAACTTTTTCAATAAATACTGTTTCTTTCTATCTTGTCTCTAATTTTGTTTAAAATGAAATGCACAATTAAATTATTTTACTATTAGAAATAAATTAATATTACAATTTTATTATTAGTTTAAGAAAATGTATAAATTTTAAATATAATCATTAATAAACAAATTTAAATTATATTATTTATTAAAAATATTATTTTAAAAATAACTTCTAAATGTTAATCCTAAACCTTATTAATTTAAAACGAATTATCTGTTTTCAATTCAGTCTAGAGATGGCACTCATTTGAGCTTATCTTCATTTCTAATTGATTAATAGCTGTAAAACTTAGCCGGACTTATTGGAACCACAAATACTGATTGATTAAATTTTATTGTTATATACAGATTTGTGTCTCGAACTATATAATTTAAAACTAGACGATAAAATTTATTTAATTTAAATCATTGTGTTATTAAATTTATTTAAAATATTTCACTTAATGTACAGTATTTATCTTGAATTTTTAACAATTAAATCTAATTTACTTTTATTTTTATTTTTATGTCACTATATTCGTTGATAAATTGGCCTAAATTTCGGCTAAATAACGTTGGAACTAAATTATCTAATTCAAATAAATCAAAATGACTGTCAATACATAGATCTTGAGCCATCTTTATTTTCAATTCATTGCAATGTAATTTTTTTATCATATGTATAGTTATTTAGTGACGTATAAAAGCCTTTATTGTAGATAAGTGTTTATTAAGTTACCAAGCATTAATCATTATACCTTTTAATATATAAGAATGAATTATTTTTTAGGGTTAGCCTCTATGGCTTTAAAAGGGATAATTTATTAAAAAATCTACGGTAATTGAGAATCTTGTGTATTTTTCACTTTCTTTAATCAGAATATTAAGGTTTTTGTATCCACTAAAAAAGCTGCTATATTATGATCGCAAGTTATTAGACTCCAAAATGAAGGATAAAATGAAATAAAATTAGATTTGGATTAGAACTGACAACAAATAAACATTATATTTAGACTTTTATAGTTTAGTTTGTTACAAAGGTTTTCGCACTAAACCTTCACATATTTTCTTTTAAATATGTTAGCAAATAAAACATTATTTTTTCTATTTAATACCGTTTAGTAACTGATAAGGAAAATATTTTGTTTGTATTTGTTCAACAAAGTTCAAAGCATCTCACAAGAAAAGGCTGGCGAGATAATGAACGTGAGCGTAAGGCACACTATAGATGTATTTTACTATATAAATTTGAAAAAATTTCTCAAATAAAAAATCATATTGAGTTAATGCTGCCATAAAAGTAAATCTTTTTGAAATATTTTCTAATTCGTAGCAATTTTTAGCTCACTTTGCCCAAAGTAGTTAATATATTGTCTCTGTATGTAGACCTTTCATTATATTTATTAAGTGATTTATAAATAGGCCAAGAAATGACCAAATATTAAATAAAAATGAGTTTAATAAGGCAAATAATATTCCAATAATTACTTATTGGTTTGTATTTTAAGTACGGTTGCGGTTCGTATATTAAATGTTTTGCTGTTGGTTTTGGAAATAATTTTGAAAATATTTCGGTTTATCAACTAAATTTTCAATCAAAAACTAAAAAAAATCAGAACGAATAAAATGTATTATTTTTATTAATGAATGTACGCAATTAATTATTAAAATTTACATTATTATGCTATCAAATAAAAACAGCTTAATCCATTAAATTAGAAATTATTTATAAATGTTGTCTAAATAATTTTTAAATCATAAGAAAATTAATTTATTAGAATAAAACTGAAAATAATTAATAATATTTATGTTTATAATAATAATCAAATAAAATATTAATTATTCAAAATATCATAATATTATTTACTTTTTAAAAGGAAACATATATCCTTTATTTATAGAATCAATGATAAATTTTTGATGAATAGTATTGTCCTTAACTTGAAGATATGCTTCGGTTTTAACAACTTCTAACATATTTGGTATCATATAATCAAACATATATTTTTCCAAATCTATTAAATTATTTTATAAGGCAAACGAATAAAAACGGTAAACATTACTGATATTTGTAATGTCTTTCAAAATTTTTATGCATTTCTGTTTCAAATCTTCTTCGAAATACGAATCCGACAAATAATATAAATCGAATAAATATTTGGATTGAATGTCAACAGAATCGGTGTAAAGATATTTGAGAAATGAATAGTAAACTGAATATGAATATT
>JAQGAW010004054.1:0-11456 GCA_034698025.1 Phthiracarus crinitus | reverse complement strand
TAGCAACCCGTAATTTTTCCGAAATCGTCGTGTTTTTCGAATTGCCCCACTGGGGTATAATGTCAGGTAATACGGTACACATAGTATACACTAAATGTCTATTTTGTGCAAATTTCTAATCAACAAATTTATCTATTTTATAAATCGAAATTATTTTGCGTTTATAACTCAAATTCATAATATTTCACCTTTCATTAACACATTATGAATGTTCATTTGTGTTTAGTTTTTTTATAATCTTAAAGAAAAAAGTTAATTAAGTTAAAGAAATTTTTTTTGTAAATTTAAGATTTTCTGATAGTTTTTGAATGTAGTATAAAATTTTATGTAATAATAAAATTGAAATAAAGTTGCTTTTTTATAAACTTAGGAATAATGATGCAACGTGTACGACATCATCAATTATTGAAAGTGACAAAACGAATTGTAATTTAAATTCAAGTCACATTCCACATCATCACGATGATGGTAGCATTTTTGATTTATTTATTCTTTTCTGATTTCTAATATAATTTGGTAATAATAAAAACGTGTAGAATGCGATACAGACCAAGAAACTGATAGATTACTTGGTGCGCAACGAAATGATGATGAAAGAGGATTTTTTGATGAAAAAGTATGTTTATTTCATATTTTATAGCTTACAATATTAAAATACAGAATGACAATGAAGTATATGCAGACAATACTGAACACATTTTCTTAGCAGCTGTTTTTCAGTATATCATATAACTTTTTAAGTTAATGGTTAAAAGTGATGTTTAATAAACTGATATTCTAACTTATTAAGCAAACGTTCTAAATAACAAGTATTAGAAAATTTAAATAATAATAATATGTATTTACTGAGATAAATAATTTTTTAAATTGATTGCTTCCTATACTAGACAAATAATCATTTCACTCGACAGTGAGCTAACTTTATATATTTGCAGTAGTATTCCGTTTAATTCATTGTAGCTTTATCTGTGTTTTCTATAAATATTCTTTAAATGATATAAAGGTTTGAAAATTTTGGAAATGATTATTTTAGCGATTACGCAATATTTTTAGGAGCGACCAGATTCATCGTTAGGGTCTATGTCATCGTTGTTTAAATTGCCAAAAAGAAACATTAATTCTTATGTTAAGCTTGAAAGCTTTATTGATGATCAACAGGTGATTAAAATTTAAGTAAAGGTTTTTGTGTTTTTGACTAAAAATTAAATTATAACTTCACTTCACTTGACTAATATATACCATTTAATTCTATGCTTAATAGTTATATTGTGCAATATGTTATGTGTAATACCTTAATTGCAAACGAAGCTCATTACAGCATATATCTAAATCATTTTTATTTAATTTCATATATTTGCATCCATTTTCATTCTGTTTTGGATTTCACAGAATTATTAATAACTTATTTTTACCGCTTACAGTAAACTAATACAGTATTTTATAATTTTAAAACAATTTATATAAATTGATTATCGTTTTGTTTATCGCTACTTAACATATATGCAATTTAACATATATGCAAAGGTTTTATATCATTAAATTAATTATTAATATGCGAATACATCGATATTGTATGTGAAATAACGTATTTATGTTTTATTATAGAACAATGCTAATAAACGAACGAATGCTACTCGAGAAGGTATAATCTAATTAAATATTTAAATAATAAATTATTTATAATATTTTCTTTCTTTTTTGCTGCTTTCTATGATCACTGTGAGTGATAAGCTTATATCAGTATATATTTAAATTTAAAATTCTAAAATTCGTTTTTAGTGCTTATTCACGAACCATCAGTACTAATAGAGGGAGTATTATTTCGAGCTCGATATCTTGGCTCAACACAACTAATATGTGAAGGACAACCAACTAAGGCTACACGAATGATGCAGGCAGAAGAAGCGGTGTCCAGAATTAAGGTTTACTATTTATTATTACTACCGTATTACCTGACATTATACCCCAGTGGGGCAAATCGAAAAACAGGACGATTTCAAAAAAATTACTAGTTGATATGGGTATAACCTTAACTGGTGTAAAATCCCAGATTTAATAAAGGGAAAACGCTTATATTATCTCCATTGGGGTAACAAAAAAATACAACGACACAAAAATTGGGTAAAAGTGGCAGTAAACAGCATTTTTAACTGTGGTTTAGCGGATATTTCTATTATTGAGCTTAAGTTTTTACCCCAGTTTAGCATAAACTGAGAGTTTATTTATTATTGTTAGTGATGAGAATCAGCTCGAAAACCCGAGCTTTAGATGAGCTGAACAAATTATAAATTTTTGGAGCTTAGCTGATTTAGTATCGAACCCCCTATAGATTGAGCTGAGCTGATGAGCTTGAATTAATAATTTTAAATATATTTTGTATTGAAAATTTTAATTATACTTACTTAATATATTTTCTAAACATTACAATAATATTATAATTAATCGTGTTTCAAATCCATAACGCAACAGTAAATTGAAAAATACTTTAGAAAAAATATAATATTCAGCTCGATATGCCGAGCTTTAGCTGAACTTTTGTGAGCTGAGCTTATTTTTCAGTTTTAAAACTTAACACACGCCTTTAATTTCAGTTGGAGCTTCAGTTAGCCCGGCTCATCACTAATTATTGGTTAGTTTTTACATCATTGGGTAAATTTGATTTCGATAGTTCATGGTTGCTATGGACATAAGTAATGATGAGAGAAAGCTCAATTTTGCTGAGCTTGAGCTTGAAACTCCCGAGCTTAAGCTCAAAATTTGAAAGCCTTGAGCTTGAGCTTCAAAAAAAATTTCACAAATGATTTTTCCGTGCACCTGAGCTTAATGTTGAGCTTACAAGTAAAAAAATTTTTTCTGAAAACAAATAATTATAAATAAATAATAGTAACATTTTATTCATATTAACTAAAATATTAATTTATGTGATATTCGATGTTATAATTTATATAAATAGTAAAAAATTTCGTTTGACTAAGATATATTTGGATAAAATTGGGTAAATTTTATGTAATTTTTGTTCATTAATGAAATTTTCAAGCTCAAGAAGCTCAATGGACAAAAGTTTGAGCTTGAGCTTATAAATCTAAGCTCAAGGGTCTCTGAGCTTGGAGCTTTAGATTTACACTAAATATATCATTTGAGCTTTGCATTGAGCTTGAGCTAGCTTTAAGCTAGCTTGTCTGAGCTGAGCTTTTTCTCATCATTAGGTATAACGCTATATACTCTTACATGTTAGTGATTCATTGCTCCAAACCAATTCATTATGTTATTCTCCTCTCTATCTCTATCTTATAGAATATATACTTTACTACAAGACTTATTTTGTGTTATAAAAAAGCTAATTCGTATTGTATACATCTTTATGCGTTTGCAGTGTTGTATGTATACAGTAATCTAAGTCTTGGAAATGTAATCATTGTAATAAAATCCATTCCTTGAGCAAAATTTATTTTATTTAAAAAAATTTTGCTTTAGAAAAATATACATAAATAACAATCTAGTTTTTGTCTGCGATATTATTCTAAAACTTCCTTAAAGGCAAGTCCCAGAAAAAAGTCAATAATTGTGTTGAAAATTGAAGCAAAAAAGCATTAGTGTTCAGACATCAACAGTGCAGCGGAAAAAATATATTTGATTACGTAAAGAAAGTTTTAAGTGAATTCTGTCACTTTATGCGAGAATGAATTCAAACAAATTATTTTTGTTTTTCGATCAAATTATTACTTTCCTGAAGTGTTTTTACACATAAGATGAAAAAACTGATAAATAACTTCATGATTGAGAAGGTTTTTTCTAACTTAATATCCGCACACATAAAGAGAGTAATGTTTAAAATTGAAACAGTATTTTAGAGCAACACTTTGGCAGTTTAGATGAAGCAAAGCTGATATAATGTAATGTTCTTGGAATTGAGGAATCATTGATATTGACGATAATGTTTGCGATTTTTTAGTCTCAATATTTGTTCGCTTACAGAGGATTTTAGTTTTATTAAACGTCGCTTTTTATAAAGTATTGAAAACATTGATGTCATAAAAACATATATACCATATAATAAGTTTGAAAGAATAAAATAGAAAACATATTGATTATCATGTGATAAATGTTACTATTTTTTTACCAAAAAAATTTTTGATTAATGTCAAAACTTGGTATTAAAATATGATTGCATGGATGAATAACAGACCATTAGTCATTAAATATGATTCATTACTCAATTCATTAAAGATTTATCATATATTTAAAGATCGATAGCAACCATTGCCCGATTTTGCCCTAAATTGCCCCCGAATTCGATTTTTACTGTTCGGGCAAATGTAACAATTTCAGGCACCATATGTCTGAAAAACTAATTTACAAACTAATGTGAACTAATATTTCTGACACTAATTGCAAAACTCATAAATTTTTCCAAAGTGTTTATTTTTAATTTTATACTTATTTAAATTATGTTATAATATAATTAAAATTAAAACAAGAAAGAGAATGAGCGATCATAATGAGCTCACTTTGTGTTATATTCTAAGTTAATTCAATAGTATAGTCAATTATTTATATATTAAATATTTTAGGTATTTAAATTATTTATTATATTGTTGCACAACTATGATTTATTTTTGTTTTCAAGCAGTTTGTACTTTTACTAAATATTGTTTTAACGAAAATATTTTATAGTTTTATAATCTACTAGCAATGAAGTCCGCCTCCAGCGGGAAATAATTATTTAAAAATAATATATTTTATTAAACTCTAATATTTTCGATTTCAACAATAACATGATCAAAACATTCACTAAGCCATACCCAATCTTCATGGCCCGAACCTAACCTGAACATATCTAACTACAACCCTGAACCCATTCGGGTCACACCCCGACCCATCAGGGTATGCCCCCAACCAACCTAGGTCACAGCCTGACCCACATCGACCCACCCGGGAACCACCCTGACCTATCCAGGACCCAACCGGGACCCACCCCTATCCACCGGTAACCCACCTCGACACCACCCGACCCACCTCGACACCCACTTCTGACTACCAGAAGTTTGTCCGAATTCTTAATTTTGATTACAAGCAAATATAAATGAATTGTCAGCGATTGTCAAGGGACAAACGGACATTGTCAATTCATTGAGCACAACTTTTGGCAGACTGAGCTAAAAACATGACCCTTATTATGGTTTCAAACAGTTTTATTTCACTTGATATAAAGTTTAATATAATAAAGTTTAATTTAAAACAATTCTACTAAACTTAATGCCAGTAACAAAAATTATAATGAGTCAAAGAATAACTAAATTATAAAACTTTTTCGTTATTTAATTAACAAAAAAATTCGTAACATATTTGTTTTATTGATTTCGTTAGAGTAAAGAAGTGTATTATAAATTTTTTTACTATAATCAAAATAATGAGATTTTTACTTTTAAAAAAGTTTCAATATGTTATGTGTGCGTTATAGCGATTCAATATAGTACTTTGGAATAATTCTGCACAGTATTTGTTACATTGTTCAGCGATTCTGCTATTGTCTTGAGAGCAAACTTGTAACATCATTCATGCATAATGAAAAATATTCTTTCTCTTTATTCCCATATTTTTTAGCGCTAATTTATTTTCTAGAGTATTGTCAGAAATCTTTTTAGCTTATTGTTGGAATTTCACTACTTATTTATGCAACTCAATAGGACAGTGGTTTTCAAACTTTTACATTCCGTCACCCAAAATATCATACAAAATTTTCTGTGACCCATATTTATTTGTTATTCAGAAAATAACGAAATATTGTGTGCATAATTTCTCCATATTTATAATTATCAATAAACATTGTAAATAAGAGTCATGTCCGATTCAATTGCTACAAAATGCAAACTAAAGGATTTTAAATAATTATATTTTTTTAATAGAATAATATACAACTTTTTGTTGAGAACCAATACTAATATTAATTTTAAAAATGCTTGCGACCCATTTTTTTTTCTTTCGACGACCCTATTTTGGAACCTCTGCAATTGGAGATCATGATTTTTTTAAACGAGATTAAAATATATTTTTTTTGTCTCAATGATTATGTAACAATACATACAATGATCAAATTGAAAGCTCGAAACTTTATTCTATTCATTTTTTAGAGCAACTTCTTTAGAAAAAAACGTGTCGAGAATTTTAAAAATATAGATATACTACTATTGTATATCTAAAGAAATGGTAAGCCGAAGAAATGCAATGATAGATTCTTAAAAAGGAAAAAATTTAATCTATACTTAAATCTCTATTCTAAAGTCTACTTAAAAATCAACAGCAACTACTTTTATAAATGAAAACTCAAAATTTTTATTTTATTTTTTAGTTCGGTTTTAACAGATCAAACGTTTAATTTAAGAAAAATAAATAGACAATAATTTTGTGTTTCTTCAGTAAAGTTTGTAACTTCTAATATTTTATTTCTATTCTAAAAATTCTAGAAAAACAAAATAAAAATTATGACGAAAATAAATTTGATAAAAAACATTAAATATTGAATATTTGTACAGTTATACATAAAACGAAATTTATAATCATTACGTAAAAATATCAATTTATAAATGGAAGGTAAACAAAAAAAGTAGTTAAAGTAAAATTTATTATTGAAGAACTAACATTTAAATTGTGAAAACATTAATTTGTTAGGTTGACCTAACAAACAATTTTTCAATAACTTAAATCTAAATAGACAGTGACAATACTTTAGTATCTGTTAACAAAAATGTCTGGATTTATTGAAAATGTCTGGAAATATCAATGGTTTTGAATTGCTTTAAAAGTTCTTTAAGATTTTTTTAATAAAATGTTTGGTGTCACGAAAAAACTCAGGATTTAAAAGAAAATTTTGAAAAAAAACTTAATATGAAATTTTTAAAATAATTTATTTTATTTTTACGTAATTTAAGCATAAATTATTTCGAAATAAAATAAAATAACTTAGAAAATGCTATCGTTTTGACTTGCAATTAAATAAATCAAGAACTAATATACATATTGAGCAAATTTTGAAAATTGATTATAAACTCCGAACTAAATTAAAAACATATAAATTAAAAGTGCATTTAAAAGTTGTTGAGTTCATTTAGACTATATTTTAGTTTAATTGTTCTGTGCATTTGATTACAGATGAAAGCACAGACGTGTCAATTCAAACGCTTATTCTTTTTTAAAAATGAGCTAAAAAACTGTGAACATCAACAACGAATTATCGATATGTCAAGAATAAAAACATGTTGACAAGATTATCACATTACAAGATCGCTATTTTTAAATCGTTATTAGATTTGTTTTCTCTGTAGTCGAAACAAAACAGGAAACTTAAAAAAATCAATATATTTTTAACGCTAATCTAAGCGCAAAGCTATTTATAGTTTATGGCTATAATCAGAATCTATGGCAAAATAATTTTACAACTAAACACTATTTTATGAAATTTAGAGAAATAATCATTTTTATGATGTTAATGATGATCACTGTGCCCGTAGGGGTCTGGCAGGGGTATACACCCCCATGAAAATCTGAAAAGTTGGACACCGCGTACCCAAAATTTTAAGAATTAAAGGACAAAAAAAATTAAATATTTTGAAAAGTATTTAGTCATAATTGAAAAAATTGTCCATCAAAACCGATGAGATTTTGTGATCCCTTAAATTTTTGCCAAAATTTAAAAAAATTATCGTTCAAAGTCGTTGAGTTTTTTGAGGGCGTGGTTAAGGCTTTCACAAGGAAAAAAATTTGAAAAAAATTTTGGTCCGACTGGTAAAAAATTGTCGCTTAAATCCCTCTGAATTTTGAAAAATCCGAAAGAAGACCCCTAAACAAACAGATCATGAGACAACCTGATAATGATATTACCTAAAACTCAGTTATTTAAATTATATTTCTTATTTTAAATATCCAAAAGAAACAGTGAAATTTTCAATAATACCGTTAGCACATAATCATCTGAATCAATGAAAAAACTAATTAAAAAAATTCTATAATAAACTATTGATATTTAGAAAACTTTATATTTTAAAAGTAAAACTAATAGAAATTTTGAGTACTATAAGAAAAATTACAATTTGAAATTTTTTTCGAAAGTATTAGTAAAAATTTCCTTGAAATAATGATAGTTTAACATCATTACAAAATTTCACATAAATTTTACCCCTTAATATAACATATTATCTTTCTATGTCTGTAATATTTATATATAGAATTCTACAATAAATTTTACAATATTTAAATTTGGATTAAAATTATATATACTGTACTTTATTTTTCAAAAAAATCACATTTCTATACGATTTCAATTAATATTTTGTTTATACTGTATTATTTAATTATAATAAAACAACTATAAACTAATTAGAAATTAGCTTAATTAAAGAAATTAATGACTGACAAGAAATTAAAGTATTATACAGTATAACTATATTTCGTGTTCAACTAAATTCTATTTTGATGGTTATTATTATGGCATTTAGTTATACGGTTGGGTCTGACAAAACTCAAACGACTGCTCACTTTAATTAAAGGAAAGTTTTTTGATAGAATAATTTATTGCGCATATATCATACGATACAAACGCGCAAAAAATTAATGATTATTCGAGAATCGTTTTAATCTTTCGAAAAGTGACCTCACTATGAATTAAAGTAATACGATATAGTGTCATCTCATGTCAATTTAAATGAAATATAGCGAAATGTGTTCATAAAAAATATTATAGCTAATACTTTCCAATAGGAAAAAACAAATTGAGTTTGCGAGTACTTAAAAATACTTAAACTCACAGTTTTATATAACTTCCATATAAGATATGAAAAGGAAAGCCGATATCATTGAAATGCAATTACATTACCGAGTCTTAACTTAGTATGTAATATAAGAAGAGTTACAAAAACGGAAAACAGGTCAACGTTACAAATAATAATAATAATATTCTAATACAAACTAATGTATTTTGATTAATATCGATTTTAATTAAATGCAACTATAATGTGATTATAATGTTTCAATTAAATTTCCTATCATTTAGCGTTTTTAACAAAGTTTCGATTGAATTTCCTTTGTGAGTATTATTATTAAGTTAATGCCTAATAAAATATTTTCATTAAATATTTAATGTGCGCGATTAAGATTGCTTTGTTTCAATAGGTTTCGTGTCGCAAACACACACCAGAAACTGTCAAACGTCGTTTTTTGTTGGAAAAGTGTCATTTCTTCATGTGTTAAGTAATACTCAAAAAAGAAATCTTTATAACCGAGAGTAGCGTTTACCGCAAGAACCGAAAATGTTATTATATTTGAAACTGACTCGCGAACGTATAGTGAAGAGTTTGTACTGAATTATGAGCGTATAAGTTATTTTTCGTTACGCAGACTCTACACGTAAGTATTTCTCTCCAACACTGAAATCGAAATTCTGTCAGAGATTTTTTTTGCTGGTCGCACCAAATTTTGGGCTTCACGTCGCGTTAAAGAGTAGGCAACATATTTTACATAAATATTTGTTCTGTTTGACTGCTATTTGAAGAGTGCCAACATATTAGCGAATTTCACGCTAACTGTTATATAGTTTTACTTAACGTTATGACGTTTCGCCAAATGTATTGATAGAAATAAAATGACGAATTTATTGGTTTACAAGTAGTTTTTAAGTAGTTTTTTATTGCCGTCTAATATAATAAACTATATATACTCACTCCAAATATATATATATATTTATATATCTATATTTATTCTGCTGTTGTGACAAGAAAGTTGTGGTTTTAATGTTTCATATTTTATAAATGTTTCGCAAATTAATTTTTAAAAATGTGCTCAACTTTTTGTTATTCGTTTTGATTGTTTTTATTATTCTTCACCCAAAACAGGCGAGTTTATAGTTTATAGTTTATATTCATAAACACTGTTTAAAATTAATCAATTTGTTGTTATAAATGATTTTTTTTACTTTAATTAGAATTTAATTAATAGGTAATAACATACTGTTATATTTTCATAAAGTTTGCTTTAATAATATGTTGTTTTTATGCGAATAAACGCGACAGAATCGTAAATATTTCCAGCAAATATCCTTAAGTTATTTTTTTATATTAGTTCGTTACGATAATATTACATTTGGCTTTTATTAGCCATTTCTCAAATTAAGAATTTTATTGATTTACTGCGGTAATAGTGATCGCAAGATAATAGTTGGCAAACGTTAACGTTAGTGCAAAATAAACTGCGAATTTATACTCATTGCGAATACTTAGACTGTTGTTTGGAAGCACAATACTATCCAATACGCAAACTTAATTTCTCAGCTCTATTTTATTTCTCTTTTTATTTAATGCTAACAAACGAAAAGTTTGCTATGACTCGCATTAATACCCTTTTATTGTGTAAAACAGGTCAGGTCTGAAAAATTTTGTCGATCCGAATGGCAATATCGTTTACCCGAAGAGACCTATGTTTTGGATACTTGTGCTCGTTGTTACAATTATATGCCCGAAACAGCATTCAAAGAGAATACTAGATTCAGGTATGTTTGCGAAATGCGTTCGTATATTTCCTAATAGCATATGTAATTTGTATTTGCATTTATCTCCGGATAAAGCGAGTCTCTTCTAATTAAAAAATAAAACAATTCGCATGTAATTTGAACTAAATTAATGAATACAAAAGAAAAAATTTAATTTTATTCGTGTGACTTAAATATTTATATAACTTATTATGTATTTGTTTTTGTGCACCATATAAAACGAGTTAAGTAAAAATAATGGGTTTATTTTTTTTATTTTTATGGAGTGATTAAGGGAATGAACAAAAAAGTTAAGTTAAGGAAGATTATCGTCCCTAAGGAAATATGAAGAAAGTATTATACACGCTAAGCTCAAAGCTAAGTTAATTTTTAGGCAAATATTTGACTGCCGTCTCATTTTACTCATTTTATTTGGGGTCCAAAATAAAACTTATTCCATATATTTTGTCGGATATGTTTAGAATTCTTACATTGATTTTTTACATATTTGCAATAAGAGCATCATTCGAAGCACAATTGTAGTTTAAGCCAGAGCTTCCCAAACTAAGGGTCGTGACAATTGAGTCGTCAAAAGAATAATTTGGGTCGCTATCTTTTTAAATTAAATTTCAGTTCAATCTTCAAGCTAAATAAACAAACAAACAAACAGAATTCTAAAAAGAACTGAAACGATAGACGATAAAGCCAAGTCGATATGTGAACATCTTTAAAATTATTTGCTCAAATACAACCACGTGATTCTCATTAAATTTTTAAAAAATAAATAAATATGGGGTTCAGAAGAAATTAGATCGAGATTTTGGGTCGCATAAAAAAGTTTTAAAACCAATGGTTTGAGCCACTGATGCACAACGCTCGAGCGGATGGCGCTCGGAGGTGAGCGCGAGCGCCGAGCGTTGAATTTTTATCGAGTGCGAGC
>JAQGAW010004053.1:0-11457 GCA_034698025.1 Phthiracarus crinitus | reverse complement strand
TTAAAAATTATTTTTCTTTATAAGTGCTGATATGCGATCTATTAAAAACTTTTTTAATAATTATGACAGTTTGACGCATTTATTTGCTCCTTTTATTGTCCAATAACAACAAATTTTGATGTTGATTTGAATAAAAACACAACTGATTCAATAATTCTAGAATCAATAAAAAGTATTATATTACAACAATATATTCTAAAGCTATAACATTTTCAATTAAAAACAGATAGTTAAAGTTCTGCTTGCTTTAAAAACAAAATAAAATATAGATAGCCAAAAACAAATAATTTTATGCTAAAATAATAATTATTTGCTTTAAATTTTTAATTTTATTATTGAATTAATTTAGAATAAGCTCTTTCTTGTTTATAAATCTGTTGATTTGTACTTTTATAAAACACATTGAAAATTATTTTTCAGCTGAATTAGAAGTTGTCAAATAGAAGATTTATTAAATTTATGCAGTATAGATTTGTAGAAGTGGTAAAATATAAGTATTATTCAGTTTATTTATTTATATAATTAAATTATCACAAGTAATTAAGCAACGATGTAGGTTGGATTAAGTGACTATAAATAAATTTTCTTCAAAAAAATAACATTAAGACTTATCTCGTCTAGCAAAATCTTAAAGTTTAGTATTGTATCGTATAATTACTGTTATTTGTGGCTAGGCTAAAATAGATGCGTTTATTTTAGATTAAAACTTTCTAAAAATTTTAAAAATAAGTTACTTAATATTCATAATCTTTTTTTATTGTAGTAAACGATGCTGGGACGTTATAAATCAGAATTTAGAGAAACAAAAACTTTAGGAAAAGGTGGATTTTCAACAGTTTTTGAAGTTACTAAATTAATTGATAATAAAAGATATGCGATTAAAAAGATTCCGTTTAACGAAAAAGATAAATCTGAAACATTAAAAGAAATCTATATTTTATCTAAACTTAATAAAGATTTTGTAGTTGAGTATATAGACAGTTGGATTGAGGAAGAGGTAAATAATGCTAGTCAACATTCAAGTATTATAAATTTGAAGAAAGAAGATTTAATAATAAATCCAATAAATACTTTAATTCTATATATACAAACCGAGCTGTGCACTATAACACTCGATGAAGTAATAAAAGTATTGACTGAAAAGATAAAAAATTCTATAAAAACTACTAATTACATAATTGCCAGTGAAATTTTACTTCAAATAACTGAAGCAGTAAACTATTTGCACACTCTTAAAGAACCAATAATTCATAGAGATTTAAAGCCCGCGAATATCATGGTTACAAATGGTTTAAATAATAGATGCATAAAGTTAGTATTTTGGACTATCAACGTATCACGAGTTTGTTAATCAATCACACACTAAGTACATCGGAACCATATCATTTCGCGCACCATAACTCAGTGGATCACATTATGACACAAAAGCAGATATATATAGTTTGGGTATTATTGTGAGAGAATTATTCAACATTGATTTAAATCTGTATGAAATTATTTTCATTACTATATTAGCATTACATTTTTTATTTTAAATTGTTTAATTAAAGATAGTTTAGTTTAACAATATTACTTTTATTAATGCTTAATCCTACAGCAGATCCGTGGCAGATTTTACTGCCACAATAAGTTTAATACTATTATTTTCCACTGAAATTTAGCTATTTCTACATCATAAATTTGTATAATGTTTTGCCCTAATAAGAGTAATCGCGTTAATATATTGCCTTATTTATTCCCACCAGTTAGAAGAGGCAAATAAATGTTTAATAATGTAATTAAGTAACGTTTATCTTAGTAGTAAAATTTTTTCGTATACGTCAACTAGAATCTGACTTCAGTGCATTGATTAAAAACGTATCCATAAGTACTTATTGTAGAAGTAAGTTAAAATTCCATTGCTAAAAGGTTAAAATTAAATAGATTTTTAATATATATTTTAATATAGAATCTAAAAATATTATACATCAGTTATTATGTAAATCTGTAATTTTGAAAGTCTGCTAATCTTTAAGTCTGTGTCTGTAAATCTGTAATCTTTTTCGGTCAATGATATTTTTTAATAATTTTCATTTAAGCAATATTAAATGTAATTTTTATTAAAGTTGCTATAGTTTTATATTTTTCAAATAAATAAATAAATTTAACTCAAACTATTTAAGTAAGATAAATTTAATACTTTATTTCGTAAAGCGATGACAATAATGTTGAAGATATTATTGAAAACAAATACAAGAATATTAAAGAGTTGTGTATGAATTGCCTTGAGGCTGTTCCAAAAAGAAGACCTGATTGTTCGATGATAATTAGCAACAAAAATCTATGGTATCTTAAATCCTCAGAAATAAATCTTTATCAAAATATTATAAACACTGCAAATTTAAGAGATAAAGTTAATTCTGTAAATCCTTTTGATACTACTTATATAATACCATCATACGACTTAAATCGTAAGTTTAAGAAATATTATTCAAAATATATAAGTAATAATTTTGAAATATTTTCAAATTTATAACAACAATAGTCTTTAATATTTATTAATAGAAACGATAATATTTTTATTAATTTTAAGAGTTTTGAAACTGGCAAATATATTCAAGAAATAATTTAATTACTATGAAAATATTTATTTTATTTATTTATTTTATAGTCATTTAAAGATTTGAGAGTGTAAAAAATTGGATTAAATAAAATTGAAAAATAGATAAAATAATAATAAAAGTTATTTTTTTTAGAAAATAAATTTATTACCTAAATTTTAATGAAATTAATTTTGTTATTTTTTATTTATTTATAAGACTTAGATAAACTGGTTCAGACATTATGTAGAAGAAATATGGGAAATTTAATTGGAGACTATAATGATATTAAGGTTGTGAGTATTTAACTCTATTATACGTTTGAAATATAAATCAATTTTTATATTTAACTTCAAAAGAAAAATTTCTTTTTATTAAAATCAATTTATTTTAAAACAAGCATGGTTTGTTACAAAGTGTTAATAAGCAATTTTTTATAAGTTAATCAAAATAATTAAAGAAATTTCAATTTACTCTATATAAGCATTATAATAATTTTTTAAAAAAGAACTAAAATTATAATTAGTTTTTTAAATTAAACTAAAACCTTTTATAATAATTATCATATATATCTATAAAATAAAATATTACATTTATTTTTGATTATTGTATAAAAATTGTAAAATAAATTAAAATAAAATTTAGTTAATATTGTTTTGGTAACAACTTTTATAATTGAAGAATATATTTTTAGTAAACCTATTTTTGAATAACAATTTAATTTGTTTTTAGAGACATTATAGAAGACGATATGTTTTAAATAGTTTACTACCTTCAATTAAGAGTAATTCAGATTTGTTTGGATTAATTGAAATATTATTGCATTGTGGCATAAAAAAGTTGGCTTTAAAGCTTTATCCTCGATGTAAAGATATGTTAAGATTTGATTTCTATGACACTGTCAATGGATTTGCTACGAAATTCAGTTTAGGCAATTTTTATGATGAAGATTATTTAAAAGCATGCAGCAGAAATATAGAGATCGGATCGAACTCAGATTTAATGCGATCTAATCCACATGGATATTGCTTAATTATTAACAACTATTTCACAATTGGTACATTTAAAGAATGTCAACGATTTCGCAACATATTTTATCAGCTAAAATTTGATGTACAAATGAAAAAAAATTTAACTAAACGTGATATTATTTGTTTACTAATAACTTACTCAAATCGTAATGCATTAGCTCGACATGACGCTTTTGTCTGCATTATTATTACTGAAGGAAATAAAAATAAAGAAATTATATGTTTTGATGGTGAAGTTATTCGATTAGAAATATTATTGGACTATTTTAGCAATAAAAATTGTCCACTTTTGATGAATAAACCTCGATTATTTTTCATAAATTGTTGTCAAGGAAGTAAGTCTAAAACATTATTTAATTTTTAGATGTTTTGAAAAATTTTTTATTTCTTATTTTGTTATCCATGTTAAATTGAAAATGGCTAATTCTTTTTAAATTCTTTTTAAAAATATTACTTAATAATAATTAAAGGTGCTATAGGTTTGGTTTATAATGGTTTATTAATGGTTTAAACCAATAAGTTATGGTTTGGTCTGATATGGTTTATATTTTTTGAAAGTGATTTGGTTTGATTTGGTTTAACTATTTTATGGAAAAAATAATTAAACAATTTCAAACCAATAACGAGTATTTTTAATATTTTTAATAATTATTGCATTTAAAATAATCAAAAATATTATAGTTTTTCATATAAATTTAAATATTTTAAAAAATATGCTTTAAATGTTTTATTTATGTAATAATAAAAGTATTATCGTGCAAATTTATAAAATTACAAAATAATGAAATATTAGCATAAATTCAATGTTAATGGTTTATTGGTTTTATTTGAAAGTTGCTTATTTTTTATAGTCCACGATTCGACAAAAACTCTTTCATTATATTTATTACACTTTGATATTATTATTGGGGACCAATTGATTTTATGGTCAAAATTAAATGCATGTGTGGCTACCGTGTGTGGCTAACACTTTTTCCTTTTACATTTTATTCCTTAAACCCCTAATGAACTGGGACTACCCTTACATACATCCACAATATTATCCATTGATGAATAAATTGTAAATAAAATACATTTTGTAATTCAATATTATTCTTAAAGACCCGGCTAAATATAGCTGGTTTTTACGCTATAAGTTCTAACATAATAAGAATGAAATAAATTATACGTAAAAGTTGTCAAACAAATCGGTAATTTCAAACGAAATGCCTTATACGCAAATTTAGACCGTCTGGTGATATCAAGTTACGCAAACTTCTCACACTTTTGCTAAAACACGGACTGTATTCACTAAGGATTGAGGTCCAGAGTGCTAGACGAAATATTTCCTAAATACTGTCTATGAAATTAAATAAAAAATGTAAAATAACTTTTCAGACAGTAGTAAAACTAATGAAAACTTAAAATTACATTAATTAATTAAACAATTTGATTATAATAAATAGAATCAAATAAATTTGATAATTTTTCATAATTTAATTTTAAGAACCTGTAGAGCAGAATTTTTTCATATCAGTTTAATCTTTAATAATATGAATCATTAATAATATATTTTAATTTTTAATTAATAATGTTTTAATTTATTTAATTTGTTACTTTTTTAATTTTATTTTTTATAAAGCCAAAATTTAATTATTAACTTATTTAAAAACTGATTCTTAACTCGATAATTTTATTTAGGCATTTTTTAATTATTTTATACTAATTTTAAAAATATATTTTCTATTATTCAACAATTATGTAAATATTTTTAAAGTTTTCGTTTTAAAAATTAATTATTTTTAATAGAATATACAGTCTGACCTAGATTATAGCAACTCTTTGGTGCAAATGTTAGTATTTGCCATAATCGGGGTTTGCTATAATCCGAACTATAAAATTTACTCAAACTTTAAATTTTTTATGAATTGATAAATATCAATTAAATCAAGGGACATAATTATTTATAAAAAATAGATTTAAATCTGTGAATTTAAAACTTTTTACTATAGATTTTTTATTTTAAAATTTTAACTTTTTACGTTGATAATTTTTAATTTTTATCAGGTAATAGAGTAAAATATTTTTAAACTATATTTGAGAAAGCCATAATTTATTAATTTTGTTGCTAATAAATAAGGATTCAATTTTTCTGGACTTAACACTTCAGCAGAACATCGGAAAAAATAACACAGAAAGTATTATGGGATAATAATATTTTTCTGCCTTCCACCGTGCTTTGCGCATCACATTTTATGCGCAACACCCCCACATTTAAACTCAACGTGCTATACAGGAAATGCTAACTCAAAGGGGTAAATCGCATTGAAAAGCATTGGCATCCATTTAATGTATTTTTGTGTAATTGATTGTCCCGTACTTACTTAAGGGTTATTATAAATTTTGTTTTAATTGACTAAGAAGTGAAAAAACACTTATCTACTAAGAAATAATTAATTGAGGCATATCTAAAACCCCAATAAGATCACAATTAAGGTAAAAATGTTATTAGCGCGAAAAGTGTGTTTGGGGCGATTTTTATCCCGTTGTTCTGCTGAAGTGTTAAAACCATCAAAATTTGGAGGATTTCGGGATTTTAAAAACTATTAAATTCGGGAACAACAATTGTATGTTCTGGAAATATATTTTGTTAAAAAGTAATAAAATAAATGTTAAATTTATAGTTATTGATTATATATTAGTTTTAACATTTAAATAGTTGTATATGTAAAATTTTTAATTTTTTAGACTAGTTTGTGGAAATATTATTTTTATAAAGTTTTTTGAAAATGTAGACAAGTCATCTTGCCATTTTTACATTAAGTTTCACTGAAATATTAAATATTGCATCGTTCTATCTAATAAAATTACATTTTAATTGAGTAATGCTGAAATGTTAAGTTATATTTCAATTTAAATTTAACAAATATCATTTCCGTATTTATAATTTTATAAGATGATGTATAAGTTTGAAAATAGGGCTAAATTGTTTTAGTTCTATGAAAATCTTTACGAAAGTTATAGAGTTATGTTTATTTTTCAAATATATTTAGATTTATAAATATTTTGTGCTTGAAAGTTGAAAAACATTTTTCTTTTAACAATTCTAGGTTTTATTTCATTTTATGTTCCCTCTTCCCTACGGTTTTATCCACTTATTAATCCAGGAAAATAATAGTCTGTTTATGACTTTAGTTTATTAGTTTTAGTCAAAGTTAAAAATAGAAATTTCAAGTAAAATTTGCTATTATAGATGTATTAACTATGCTATATGTGCATCAAAAATTGTTTGCCATAATCAAGGTTTTGCTATAATCCGATAGCTTTAACATTATTATAGCATTGAAATGATGGGTATATCAAATATTTGTTGCTATAATCGAAATTTGCTATAATCAGAGGTGCTATAATCGGGGTCAGACTGTATAATGTTTAAAGACATTCGTTTGTATATACAATAGCTAAACATTTAGATATTTTTTTAAAAACTATTTATATAATTACAAGAAGTTTATTTATTTCAAAAAAAGTATTTATTTATAGAGAACTTAAAAAAATTTAATAATTATTCTAAATTAAGCATTTTTATAGTTTATTATAACAATTTACTATAATAAAAGAATTTTTTATGTAAAGTATTAAAACTGCTAAATTTAAATACAAAATAATTATATAATAAACATATATAAGAACTTTAATGAATATTTGACTAAATTAAAAAAAATTAATAAAAAGGAAAAATTTTCTTAAAGCTCATCCTGATCTTAACGAACCATATGAACACCGTGTATCATTAAATTACATCTCGATACCAAATTACAGGCCACTTCCAATAAATAATGACATATTTATTTGTTATTCAACTTTGGATGGTAAATATTATATATTTTAAAATTTTTAATATCTAATATATTTATGTTTATGCAAACCTAGTTAATTTTGATTGGCATAATGGAACAACTTTTGGATTAGCTTTAGCAGATAGCTTTGTTTCATTGTCATTGCATTCTGATTTAGAAAGAATTTTAAGTAATGTATGTCCAAATAATTTTAAAAAGTAGGATTTTCTTTTAATAATTCTTAATAAGTAATGAAGTAAATTAATTTATTTTTAAATATTTTAGGCTTATGAAACTTTGAGCAAAATGTATTTAGGATTCGATATAAAAATGGAAATTGAAACGACTCCTACAAACAATTATAAGAATTACTTTTTTCATCCTTAATAAATCATTGGTGGTATAAAAATCAAATTTTATTTCGATATTTTTAATTAAAATTTATTGTTAACATAGGCCAATAATCGTATAATCGACAATAATATTTAATAAAATTTTTCGAGGAAACATCACATAAATTTTTATTAAGCTGACACTGATAATCGAAATAAAACACTCATCATATCTAATATAAACCAAATATATGTATGCTTGAGATTTGTTTTAATAAGAAATATTTTCAAAAATTTAGTTGTGTTTTAGCTTTCGTCGAGTCAACATCACATAATAAAATATTATTGATATCGAAGACTCAATAGTATTATATATGCGAATTTAATTACGCATGAGCATGATTTTAACTCGTAAAAGTTTTAATAATTTTATTTTAAACAATATATAATCCTTTTTATCCTATATTTATCACAATTTAATATATTTTAAGGCTATTTATGATTATTTTAGAACCATTTTAACAACCATATAATCACTTTTTAGACTTAAATAACCTATTTTTAATCCAATTTAAGCCACTTTTTGTCAATTTGTAGCATTTTAAAACGCATTTTTGTCCTATTTTAAGCACATATTTAGTTAAATTTTATCCACTTTTGGCCGTTTTAAAACCATATTTAGCCTATATTAAACCAAATCGGCGTGTTTTCAACAATGATTATTTGAAGATAGGAGTCTATTTTTAAGAAGATAGAATTATTCTTTTTTAAAATATCACCTTAATTATATAAAGAAAAATCCTTTAATAAATATTGAGACATGTGTACCTACAGACACACAGACAGAAATGTCAAATCCAATAGTTGACTTTTACAATTTGAGCTAAACATTTTAAAATAAAAATCTAAATATAATTAAATTTAAATATTTTAGTATCTAGAAATAGGAATTAAATTGAATTTTAAAGAAATATTTAAATAAAATGCAATTAATTACTAAATAAGAAAGCCACATTCATAGAAAGCGCACTTTCTAATTTTACATTGAAAATTTATAGAAGTAGTCTTGAAGTCAACTATAATTAATATAAAGAATAAATGGAATTCCTTTATAAATATAAACAAAGCGCACGTTTAGATATAAATACATGGTCAAGTCCATAAGATGTAATTTCCTTCGATTAAGTCAGCTAAAAACTTTTTAAAATGTAATCTAAATTCAACTAAAATCGCAAATTTAAAATCAAAATACACTAATCTTTATGGATATTATTATTTAAATAAAATATTTTGTCATCGATTCTAAAAAATATTAAGTTGATAATAATATTACTTAATTTTAACTTTTTAAACTTAATTGATCTATTTCTTATCTCATAATAATAAACAATGCAGTCAATAGAAGCTCTTTTCTCCCTATATAAAACGGCACACAACAGCATACAATAAGAATAGTTTTAATTTAACAATTAATTATTATACAAAATACAGATATGCTTTGGTAAAATTTTAAATAGTTAAAAAATGATAAATTTACAATAAGTTATGCTTATTGTAATATTAGTAATAATAAAAAAACAAAGAGTAACAAAAATTACTATTATTGCGATTTAATTTAGTTATATCATGTAGAATAATATAAGAAAATTGAATTTTGCTTTTTTAGGTTTTTTATTTATGCAAATTGTTTTTCGATTCTTGTTAGAGTATTCTTTCAGGCATTAAACAAAGTACTAAAACGAAGTATATGAACATTTATACTTATTTTTGTTTCGTCAACTATACGTAAAACAATACAATTATTTTGAAGTTAAATAAAGACATTTTTATTTTAGCTGTAGATATCCAGTTCAGAGTTTTCGGGTCATTGTCAAAGATTCGATTTTAGACATAGAGTCCCATGTTTTGTTAGGACTCAGACTTTTATAGATTTGTGGGACTAGACTATGACTCTATCTTCAGAACAGAATCGAACCTTGACATGGGAAATCATCAATGTTTATATTGGATACATATATTTATCTTTATTTATTTTTATCTTTTATAGACTATTTGTAAATTAAAAAGTAACATTTTTTAAAATATATTTTAATTAAAATTTTTTATTCTTCATTATATGGTAACAACTCTTAATTTAATTTATCAGACTAAATTTTTTACTCATTTTTTAAAATCAAATATTGTAATATTTAGATATTAAATAAAATTAGCTTACAGATAAAAGTTAAATTTAAAACTGAAATTGTATTTATTTTAATAAAAAAAATATGGAGAAAATTATTATATGTATATAATGGGAGTTCGGTTATGCATATTTTGTTTTTTATTTAATTAAAAAATGTTAATTTTGATTTAAATTATTAGTATGTTCATAATAATATAATGGTTTTACACATTCTGTTATTTTGTTGTGTTGTTCCGATTATAATAATAAAAATTAAAATCTAAGGTATTTCGTATTTTGATTTTGATTTATGGAAATAAAAATATTTAAAAAAATAAATATTTTACTTAAATCAGTATAATCATACAGTCAAAATGAGAATTATAAATTAGATTATGTAGAAAGAAATAGGTTAAAACTAGAAAAAGACTGAAAATACATAATGAAATCAATTTGTATTATACTGTATACTGAGTTATTTCAATTTTATTGCAATTTATATTTTATGGTATTTATATCTTATTTTCTATTGTTTTACAAATCAATTTTATTTTAAATAATCACTTTTACTGTTTATAGTTTCAGCGAATTAAAATTAATGTTTTATCATATATTGCTGTATATAGCACTTCAGTGAGTGTTTTGAGAATTTTGATTTGTTGTTTTAAGTTTTAAGAAATTTTAAAATTACTAAAGTAGTGTAGTTGTTTATTATTAATTTAAAATTATGTGTAGTTGTTTATATGTATGATTATAAAACCTTTTTTAATTACCAATGTATTACATTGGCGGTGAATATAGTGAATTCCTTTCAAGCTAATATATTTGAATAACACATTTTATAAAGCTATTTTATAATATTATTAGGCAATATTTATTTTTAGAAGCCATTATTAGTGGTTTTATATACATTTTTAGCATCTATAAAATTATTTTTACAAATTTTTTGGCCTTTAAGACTATTTATAGTTCATTTAAAGTTCTTTGTTAAAATTTTTTTAATATTCCCTTAATAAATTAAAAGAATCTGTTTATCTAGAAAGAAATATTTAAAAAGTTCTACAGACGGACAAACATATCAAATACAAAATCTTATTTGTTCTCAAAGTAAGCTAAAATCTGTAAAAATTTATTTTTAGCTCACTTAAAATAAAGGAGTTATTGGATTTGAGATGTCCGTCTGTATGTATGTATGTATGTCTGTCTGTGGACAGGTCTCTATATTTATTAAGGGATTTTTTCTCTATGTTTATTAAGGGATTTTTTCAAACAAAAGACTCCTATTGACAAAAAAAGACTTATATCTTCAATAAATTATTGTTGAAATGACTCCAATCTGGCTTAATATGGGCTTAAAATATGACAAAATGGGTTTTAAAAGGCTAAAAATGGATATAAAATTGTCTAAAAATGGGTTTTATAAGTCTAAAAACTAACTAATTGTTTGTTAAAATGTCTTTAAAATATTCAAAAATAGCGTTAAAATCTATAAAGTAATGCTAAAATTAGGATAAAATGAATCATATATTGTTT
>JAQGAW010004052.1:0-11458 GCA_034698025.1 Phthiracarus crinitus | reverse complement strand
ACACACACCATTCAGTATTGAATTGAAAAGGCAATGGAGTAAGCCATTGCGAAACATGTATTCAACTATTCTTTAATAAATATTAAAGAAATTAACTGCTAAAAAAGTAACTTCAAGAAAGTTTTAAATTAAAATAATATCTTTAGATCTACACTAATAAATTTACAGAGTTTATGTCTTTTTAATATAATTGTAGATAGTATAGGATAAATTTATTCAGAATTGATTAGTATACTTTAAAATTTAGTCACTATAACGTATACAAATTATAATACTTTTTTAGTATCTAAATTTTTATTAAGCTTTATTTACAATATATACCGAATACTGTAAGTTTAGTTGAATCCACACAACAAGTTGTTGTTCTCTAGTATTTATGGTTGGGATTAATATCAAGTCATTATCAGCTATTTATTTTTGAATTAGAATTAAAATCAAATCACAATTAGTTTGCCATAAAAGGGTTCACCCAAATAGTTGTTATTCTGATATTTTTTAAGCAATTTGATAAAACTAACTTCTACTGTAATATTATAATATTGAAATGCATGTAAGGTATGATAGGAGTTGAATATTAAATCAATTTACTGTAACTGAAAGAACGGGTCCGGTTTTAAACATAGAAAAGCGATTCGAAGCAATAGTGATGTCTTCTAAATTGTTTGTATTAATTCCCAGTTCTTTACCAATAATCGATGCAAAAGATTTCATTCTTTTAAGCGTTCCGCCAACGCATACAAACTTTACGTCACCAAACATCGAATTTAAATCATGAGTGTCTGTGCTTAACGCTAAGTGATATAAATGATCGGAACTCAATTCTTTTAAATATTCATTTCTTAATGTTATTGGTTCGTCATCTCTATTACAGAAGTTTATAATTGTTTAAAATTTTTAAAAAATTGTATTAAATACTAAACCTTTGTTCTGCGGACGAGTGATCATATATCACCTCATATTCTTTTGATTCGTCAATTTCTTGCTTTGCTGTCATTTTATAATTAATTCCATCAAAAGTACTTATTTTTAATTGTGTAATACTTTTATATACCAATTTCTCTAAACATAACTAAGTATGAACTTTTAATACTTTAGTTTAATAAAGTAACGTTACTTTTATTATTTTTATTACTTTAAAAATATATTAAGCTTAGTAAGTAAGAGTAAAAGATAAAACTCCGTTAACCTATAAGATAAATTCAAGTGTTTTACAGATTTCAAGTATTAAATCAAAAAACAAACGAATGAATGTGTTACTTAGGATACTAACCGTTATCATAAGCTTATATTTAACAATCAATATAACTTATTTGAATTGTGTTTAGTAATCGCAAGTTTTAAGTAGAGTCACAAGATTTGTTATTTACATCACTCATTAAACACTTATTATTGGAGTCATATTATCGTTTTGTAATTACAAATATTCAATGAAAATATGTATCTGATAACGGACTCAACCATAAGATTTCGAAAAGTAAAATCATTATTATCGCTGATCTAAATAATAGTCAAAATGAACAGCGCATCCTCATTACTCTCTTAGCAACAAAACAAGGAAATAATAGTCTAATGCAAATATTTTTAATATTTCGTTACTTTAACTCCTTTACTATGTTATTGGATAGAATAGGCCTCATTAAAACTTAAAGTTTGTTTTTATTACTATAAATAATAAGCACAAGTTATCATAAATATCATAATTACGCACAAAAGCATTTCTCTATAATTAAATCAATACTTTGATTTTAAACGTTATTTGAAAATCCAAACCAACTATTTTTTTGCTAACTTTCTTTTAAAGATGTGGAGCTTATAGTAACTTTTGATCGGCTCTGTCCTGTGGTTACAGTGCCGAATGACGGAAATTCACTTTAATCCACACTTCTAATTGTAAAAAAAATAATTTGTGAAATGAGCTTTCCTTGAGTGTCGTTTTATATCTCAATATTAGATATGTTTAATGGCTAAAATCTTAGATCAATTATTAACTCACTTTCAGAAATTTGCTTAATTATATTTTTAATGTCTTAAATAAATTATAAATTCTAAGTGCTAAGCCATTAAATACCTAATTAAGAATTGGTTTCTAAAATAAAAAATCACACAATCATTCCTAATCAAAATTGTATTTGAAAAATCTGTTTATGTAAAATTATCATTTATTTACAATAATAATAATAAAATTATGATAACTTAAATATGCTGAATAAATAAAACCTTTAATAAGTTATTTTATTTCTTAAGTGCTGTATTATCAAAGTATTTACGTATAAGAGTTTAATTTTTAAAATAATTATGGATTAAATACTGAGTAAATTAATGGATAAGAATTACGATAGCATGCGATAATACAAACATTAAAAATGCTTTACTTATTGCAACAATTCAGTGGATCCAAGATCTTCAAACTGGTCCAAACCAAATAGAGATCCGGGAACGACAGCATCGAGACCTAGTGATGCGATGTCATCCATAGTCTGAAACAATTCTGGTTCTGTGGATAGCGATCCTAAATGATCGCAATCGTCTTCGGTTTGCTCCTAATTTACAAATTAAGTGTAAATATAGCTAACGTGTAAATATATTAAGTACAGATAAGTATACAGTATATTGAATGTCATATTATTTACAGTATATTTTCCGTCTTAATTCAAAATTAAAATAATAGCTAACATTTACTTACATTTTCATTTCATTAATTAATATAGCATTAAACAAAATTTAGTTACTTGTGAAATATTAACTTACAGACATTTTAAAGTCTTCAGTCTTCTCAATACTTAACTCCTTGTGATAAATGCAGGTATTTTTATACATATATGAGATAACAGGAGTGAGACACGCGGGCGAAGATGCAGCGCATGGACGATACAATACTTGATGGATATCGTATAGAATATCTATAATCATTTAATAAAATAAATATTATTTATCAAAGTTAATGTTTAGTATCAATAAATAGGTCCAAAAAAAGAAATGTAATCATATATGTAATCAGGTGTTGTCAATAACATCAAAATTTGTGAGCACAACTACCGTACCATTCATTATTCAATAATGATTTTGATTGAGATTAATTATAGTCATAATTTAGTTCACACATTTGTTTTCGTCGAAATATATATCTAAAAATTTCACTTAATTAGTTTTAATTTTTCCGAAATACCAGTAGTGTTAAAGAGAAATCGTGAAAGTGGTAAATAAATATTGAGATTTTTGGGCCTTTGTTTAAAATATATAAAACTTACGTTCGCGACAATAATTAGATAATGGCAAACATTTATTAGTGCACACAATATCTTGTTTGGCAAATATGCACACTGGAAGTGATGATTGATTATTGCCGGCATTTCCTTCCATCGCTGCTTTACGCTTACGATTAGCCTGTGTTTTGAGCAACGCTTCAGGTCCTCGTAATCTATGATATCTCCACAAAGATTTCAATATTTCACAATCATCTTTCTCTTGGAAATTTGGTTGCGATGCGGTGTCCGAAACGCTTAATATCCCTGGAATTTCTTTATCAAGTTTCGAACCAATTAAATACTTTTTTCTCTTCTCACGTAACAAATACTGTAAATGTCTAAATTGGTCGATATATAACGACTGCAAACGTAGCATTTTGTCTCTCAATACTAGAGACACTTCCTCTGCGGTGTACACTCCAGCGTGTTTTAACGGGTCTTCGTGATCGCTGTCAACGCTCTCCGAATCGGATTCCATTGCATCGGAACGAAACACGTCATCGATGGCAGCGTTAGCGCACTCATCATCGCTACAATTGGCGCTCAAATTAGCGGCAGATTCGCTAATTTTTTTACGTAAATGATCGCTGGCTGTAATGCTTGCGTCTTCTTGTTGAATCCAATCGATGTTTGTTCGAGTATTGTCATGCGTTTTATTTGGACAGTAATGCTCGAGATCTCGCATCAGATTCTTGGTGTCATCCTTTTTCCCATTCTCTTCTGATATGAGTCTGATCTGATTGATCTGCGCCTGTTTCTTCTTAAGATAGAGCTTCTTTATATGCCACGGACACAGTGTGCTGTCGCGGCGATCGGTTCTTCGCGCGGCGTTCGGACACCGTTTGCCAGACTGCGGATGAACGTACGAACACTGACGGAATGGCGCCGAACGGTCTTCGAGTATGTGTCGAATGCAGTATTCGAAACCTTCCAAACGATTTTGCAGACATATTCGGTGAATGTATGAACACAATTGCGAATCGGTTTTTCGGACACACTTCACGTTTGTTTTGCCGCCAACGCGTGCATTCGTTTGTAATCGATATTGAATGGTAGACATTCCTGTGCCACACATTCCTGTCCACGAATTGCGAGACATTTCCACTCACGTTAGCTATCGTTTCGTTAATGTTGTTATATGTAACAATAGATCTATCGATAATTCGTGTAATACGCATGTCTTAACGTATTTTACGTTTAGTAAGTTTTCGGTTAGCATTTCATAAAATACCGATTAAAAATAAACTATAAAACTAATAAACTATGCGCCGATATCAGTGTTTCAATGTTTGTGACAATGAAAAGCAAATTTAAGCTGAATTAAAACAGAAAAATAATAAATAATAAGTAGTGCCTCTTTTTTGTTGTTTAAACAAATTAAACGAAATAAATCACAACAAATATGATTTTTTATGGATTTAGTTTAATAAATAAAGCGAAATAAAAATATTTTTTAAGCTAAATTTTTTCAGTATTACTTGTTATAAGTGTTTAATTTTAATTAAATGACACAAAATCTGTCAAAAAATGCCAAAATGAAACTTTGTTTCGATGAATGACTTGAATTATATCAAGAATTGATTTAAAACTATAAATAATGCATATGTTTCAGTCAAAGAAGTTTTACATTGCAAATATTATTCTGAAAGACTGTAATTTATAACAATAGACCATAAGAATCAATATGAAATTCTAATGAAATAAAACTAATTTATTAAAAAAATTATTAACGTATTTAAACGAAATTCGTTCTATAATTTATTTAACGAAATTAAACACAACAATTTTAATAAAATAATAAAACGAAATAAAAAGGGGCACTAATAACAACATATTAACAAATAATATCAAAGGCAATGCATTGTGCGTCTGTCCGTCAGAAATACATATTATATATGTATCTTAGTTTTGTTTTTTAACTGTTTTATTTTGTTTACGATGTCAACGACTAATAATTTCATAGCTAATTGTGACGAATAATTTTAGAGACTGATAAAGATTAGAGGAAGCATTTATATGGAAATACTTATATCTATCATAGAGGGAAGGCTCCAGTTTAATATTTTAATTTAATAATTATTTATGATAAAGCAGTTACTAATTAGTTCTAAGAAAATGTTGCAAAATTTTGGAAATTTTGAAACTCATAAGGGGTGCAAAATAAAAAAATACATTTTAGACAAATTATTTGAAATTACTTGACCAATAGAAATTAACTATTCATGGAAAAACATTCGCTTGACCAATAGAAACCCAGTATTTATGGAAAACCTTAGGAAACCTTTACAATACCTTTCCTTACATGCATTCTTTCCATAACTGCATTGCGGTCTCCATTACTATTTTTACTGTTCTAATCATAACCGTTATAAACGTGCATTGTTTAAGTAAATTTTGATTAAATAATTTGAACATTTATTTTTAAAATCTATTTTGATATTTAAAATAAGTTAATAATTGCAGGATTAATTTATTAAATTAAGTATAGTAAGTTAATTTAAAAATGGACATTATAGAGAAGCAAAAATGGAAGAAACTCATTGAAATTGGGAAAACACAAAGCACTCACTTATTAAATTCAATGAAGATCTCTAAAAGTAAGTGTAATTAATTTATTATTGTATTCCTCAATTCATATTAAACTAATAAGGATTATTAATTTCTATAAAAAATATTAATGCCTTAATTTAATAAATTAAGAAATTAGTAAAACCCTATTCCTTTCACTACTTTCAAGCAAACCCTATTGTATAAAACCTTTAGATTTCTATTCTTTTTAACTAGTATTTTTAAAGTGTTTATTTAAAATTAATTTGATTGTTAATTATGTTATTGCATTGATTGCTTTCTAATTGTTATTAGAGCCAGGTTTTCTAAGTTTTAAAATTTAATTCCTAAAAAACACGAATTTTTTGAAACATTTTGTGTTTTGTTTTCTTGTTAATCAGACTTTTATTAAAATCTAAATTTAAATGTATCAATATTTTAGATATATTTGTTTTAAGCAGATAATGATAAAATAATTCACTACAAAATTAAAACAGTTTCGCTTATATAAAGAATTGTTTTATTATATTTGAATAGTAAATTGCAAGTTTTAACGGATTATAATTACTCAAAACCGAAAATTTATATATTATGTGCGATTTTCTTAAATCTGAGCGTAACATAATAAACGTTACAATTATGCAATTAATAATTATGAGATTTATTTGCGATTAAAATTTTAATGCTTAAGCTTTAAGTAATTAATAATTTGTTTGATTTATAATTTAATGTTTGCTAATTTAAAACAAAATTAGTTGAGTATTACGAACTAAAAACACTAAATCGGATTAAAATAATTAAGTGTGTATAAGCGTTTCGACGTATTATATGAATGAGTGTGTGTGTGTGTGTGTGTGTGTTGTGTTCGCCATTTTGTGACGGAAGATGTTGTAATTGAGTTTTGGATGTGTTTATAATGTTAATGATTGCGTTACAGACATGGAAGGCACTGAAAGGTGGTATTTCACTAAAGAGCAGTTGTGTGCCACTCCTTCGCGCAAATGTGGTATCGATGCGGACAAAGAACTGTCTTATAGACAACAAGCGGCGACACTCATTCAAGACATGGGACAACGTCTTCAAGTGTATGGGTTTTAATCATGTGTTTATGTCTATTCACGTTATTAACTATACATTTATTAACATTCAAATATAGTACGCAATTATGTATAAATACGGCGATTGTTTATATGCATCGGTTTTATATGTTTCACTCATTTACTAAATTTCATCGCAATGTAAGTCGCAATCAATCGAATGGCAAATCATAATGATATTCAATTTTATTTTAGATGATATCTTCATGCGCTCTGT
This sequence comes from Phthiracarus crinitus, assembly GCA_034698025.1. Lineage (NCBI taxonomy): Eukaryota > Metazoa > Arthropoda > Arachnida > Sarcoptiformes > Phthiracaridae > Phthiracarus > Phthiracarus crinitus. The sequence goes on along the minus strand of JAQGAW010004052.1, from coordinate 4,352 downwards.
TTTTGGCGGCTAAAGTGGAAGAACAGCCACGAAAGTTGGAACATGTGATTAAGATGTCTCACGCGTGTCTGTTTCGCGAAAATCATCCGTTAGATGTGAAGAGTGAGGTATAAATGCGAAACCAATCGCTATTATAGATAAAAGATTTTGTTACTAATGATTAGGCATATAACGAACAGGCAATAGATTTGGTTGCGAACGAGAATTTTATGCTTCAAACGTTGGGCTTTGAACTCGCTGTTCAACATCCGCACACATCTGTTGTCAACTGTTGCCAATTAGTTAGAGGTAATTACCGTACGGTTGTAATACCTAATTATTATTTAATAACTGATTGGACGGTAAATTAAATAATATCTATTATGATTGTCAAGCGAGCAAAGATTTAGCGCAAACCTCTTACTTTATGGCAACAAACAGTCTTCACTTGACAACTATGTGTCTCCAATATAAGCCAACGGTTGTCGCGTGTGTATGCATACATCTTGCGTGCAAATGGTCTAATTGGGAGGTAAACCATTCAACATTTCTCTATTCAACGTATATTTGTTAATCGTGAATATATATATGATATTACACAGATTCCTCGCTCAAGTGAAGGGAAAGATTGGTTTTTCTACGTCGACGAAAAAGTCACTGTTGAGCTTTTAGAGATGTTAACGTCAGAATTTATAGCGATTTTAGACAAATGTCCGTCAAGACTGAAACGGAAAATTCTCGCTGGTAGTAGTGGTAGCTCTAATGGCCCCAATAGTTGTAATCCTATTCCTAAATCTATAACGGTATTCAATCGATTTGATTAAATATTATTTCAATATTTTCAATATTATACTAAATGTTTGTTAGGAAAATGATAAAAATGACAAAAAGAATTCATCGGCCAAAACTGACGCTAAAATGTTGCCTTCAAGTTCAAAACCAGCTTTGAATCAAACGACGACTGATATGAATGCGACTCAACAGCGATCGCCTTCATCTTTAGTGAAAAAAGTGAAACAAGAGGTTCCTCAACAATCAAATAAAATTCCGAGTACTATGAGTTTCTCGGCATATCAGGAGAAGAAACGCGCGCAAATGCAAAAACAAGAGCAAACTAAACAATTGGAGCAAACAAAGCCTAATCTCTCAAAACAGTCAGTAAATCCTATATCACGAGAGTTGAATTTAGCGGATGACACGAAACCAATCAATTATGACAAGCAATTAGTTAAACAAAATCAAATTAATATGGATAAGCAAAGGCAAATCGATGAGAGAAATAAGAACCTGATTAAACCAAATTTGGACCACTTATTTGATAGTAATACTCGTTCCTTAAATTTGTCTAAAAGTTCGACATCATATTCTGCTCAACAAAAGCATTCGCAAAATAATTTAGTCTCTGAAGACTTTTTAGATAATTTAGTCAATAAACCTCTAAATAATATGCATTTCAATAGTATTTTTAATGTTGAAGGCGACGATTCTTCAGATTTCAAGAAAGAAATAGCCACTGACCTTAAGATGGAATTCTCCGATAATGATTCTAATCAATCGTCTGTTGGACTAAATTTAACAGCCATCCCATCAGCTTTTATGAATGATTCTTCTGATTCGAAGACTGGAATGAATACGCAATTAAACTCGATAACGGATGGCGCGAAGACGACTAGTTTTATGTCTATATTTTCGACTCCATCGACGCTGAATTCAACGCCTTTATGTCAACCAAAGATAGAAAAGATGGATAAAGCAGAAAACGCGAGAAACAATAACATTCCTGCAAACGTTAAATACGATGCCTTATTACGTATCAAACCAGAGATTCCAACTGCACCGCCGATGTTGAGTCCTTTAAAACAGGATTGTTTTAGCGGAACACCTAATAATCATGAAACGCAATTATTTTACCACAATTCGAAAAACGAAAATTCTCTGCCAGTAAATAAATTGGACGCAGTTTTAGATATAAAGCCAACCGTTTCGACGATGCAATCGAATAATTCAAAAGTTTCTCCAATCGTCCAGAAATCAAAATCACCTCAAAAAAATCGAATGTCGAATCAACATAAAAATTTAAATATTGGTCACATGAATACGCATCAGTTAGCAATTAAAAAAGAGAAAGAAGTTTTGGATTTACCTCCGATGCCACAAATTACCGTTAAAAAGGAAAGAGATTTTACAGATTTACCACAAATGCCACAAATTACTATTAAAAAAGATAGAGATGTCGCAGATGTTACGCAAAACACAAAAATACCTGAAGTTTTAAATAATTCGCAATTAAATAACAGCAGTTATAATTTTGGTACAAATAATGGTAGCAAAGCTGGAATGAGTTCAATATCCGCGACACCGCTTATACCAAAATCTGAATTCAAAGAGATTATGAGTAAACCATTAGATATTCCGTCCGTAAACGCTTCGAAGCAGTTATCTTCCAATTCGACTTCAATCGATTTTGGAATAAAACAATACACAGAATTACCCCAAAAATCAGCCTTGTATTCATGCCCTTCACCGCAAACTAATATTAGTAATGTTGTTAATGTTAATAATATTTCATCGGTTGATGTTTGCGACACGAAAACAACACATAATAATATTAAAGAAGTAAAAGATAAACACAGTCACGAACATCACGATAGACATCATCACCACAAAAGTCGTCATCATTCGCACAAAAGTAGTAAACATAAGGAAAAACATAAACACAAGCATAAGGATAAGGACAGGGAAAAGGATAAGCATAAGAGGAAGGATAAAGATCGCGATCGAGAGAAGCGCCACAAAACTAAAGATAATGACTCTGCGTTTAAAATTGATAAATCATCGCCAATAGACGATTTTGAGCAGTCATCGGCACCGCGAGAATCCATCAAATTGAAGATTTCAAAAAAGAAATTGAGCGTCGATGAGCCAGAGAAAAGTGATATGAACATTCAAAATCCTCTGAAATTACGGATTCAGCTAAAAGACACGAAAATGGCTGGAAATGCCAGCGTTTCGCCCGTTGGCTCGAATAACGGTAACGCTTCGCGCAAACGTAAGTCAAGTCCAAAAGCTTCAAAAAAGGAAAAAATTGCTAAATACGATAACGAAACTCATATAATGTGTGACAATACCGCTAATGAGGAACCATTAAAGTCAAAAAAAGCAAATAGTTCTCAAAAGAATTTGATGAACGATAAGAATGCATTAAAAAGCGATACCAAACCATTAGTTAACGCTGGTTTGGCGCACCAAACGATGCGTTCGTCGAAAGCTTCCCATAAATAGAGTCTGCATTATTATAATTGTTGCACACATTAATTATTTGATGATTTTGTTGTTCGTGTGTTTTGTTGGTGCTGTTAATACACTTGTAAATAATAGTTTAATTATTTAGAGATATGTGTATTGCGGTCAATAAACACTAACAATAAAACACTTTTTTAAAGAACGTACTTATATATTGATTTTTAGTTTATTATTACTTATTAGAGATCATGTAAATTAATTTCCACTCAAGAAATTTTTAAATTAATATATTGTAAGCTTTACGTGATTATTATTATTAATATTATTATTTGATCCTATATTTGAAATATTGAATGTATTTACTTAAAAAATATTATACAATGTAACTTCATTTGAATGTTTTTGTTGAGAAATAAAATGCTTTAATAGTAAAATGTACAGTATTTTTTAATATATACATTACTTTTTAATTTATTGTTAATGTAATGATTGATTTATGAACTTTTAGTATGATTATTATTCAATCAGTTAATTATGTACCAAAAAAAGAAAATAAATTTTATAATTAATGTTTTTAGTAAAATACAAATTTTGTTTTGTATGAATTTTATTGAATTTCATTTATTTTCTAGAAAATTAATTGGTTAGTATTTAATTGAAAATAATTATAAAATTTTAAGTAATACTTAATTTAATACAGAATTTTTTAAAGTCAAAGTTTTCAGGTCAAAATTAATTAAACAAATGAAGTTCAGAAGTGTTTTTTTAATAAAATTATTTATAAGTTTACTATCGGTAAGTATTACTGTATTTTTAGATTTGTTTAATATTTTCTCTGATTTGCATTTAAAATCAAACGTTTTTCAGGCATTTAAATATTCTCTGTGTTTATAGTGTTTTTAAATAAGTTTAAATTAAATTCCATAATATAATTAAAGACAATTCAAATTACTTTGAATTTATTTATAAAATTAATTCATTAATTTTTATTTCGTTGTTTGAACACATTGTTAAATATTTCTTACTTTTTTCATTTGTTGACAACGATATATGATTACAAAATCGTAATTTAAAGTTTTTTAGACGTTTCGAAGGCTTAAGCGTTAGCACTTCTTCATTCAGTAAGTTTC
>JAQGAW010004051.1:0-11459 GCA_034698025.1 Phthiracarus crinitus | reverse complement strand
ATTTCTAATTTAATAAATTAAGCTAATATAGTTTGAAAGTTAAATAAATGTAAAATTTACTACTTTATAATTAATTGAATACATTCCCTAAAAAAATTTACATTTCATTAGTTCTGATTTTTAAAAGTAATTTTTGGAAGAATTTAGATGTTAAATACCTAATAAAAATTGATTTGCGGTTTTGCGGTTTAACTGCGGTTTTTTAAATAATTTTTCAAACTGCCTAAAACCGCAAAAACATGTAAAATATGAACCGCAACCGCACCGCAAACAAAAACAGCGGTTTTAACCGCGGTTTAACCGCACCGCCGGAAGCTTTAATTTAAACGTGTTGAAAACATTAGAGGGTTTTTAAACGATGAATAAATAGAGTGTTCAATTGATAGGAGCGAAGCGACGGGTTTCTCTAGTATATTATAAATCGTTTGTAAAACACTTTCATTTCTAAACTTTTAAAGAAAGAACATTAACCTTGATTTATACCTTATTTGTGTAAACTAATAAATACGAATGAAATACGTTTTATAGTTAATCACTCACTAATTCGTTATCTCTCTTAAGCACTCTGACCTCTTATTTGATCGCTTACTAGAAAATATTTTAATATAACTTTACAGTACTTGATAATTGCTCGAAATATACAGTAGAAGTATTTGCATGATAGCATATTTTATTTTTAAAAAATAATGTACGCTTTCGGTAATGAAATATTAGTTATTCAGTCCGAACAACAATCAATAACTTAATTATTAAAATTAAAATTAAATTTACAAAAACGAACGATTAAAACCGATTATTTTTTTTGTAAGTTTTAAATTTATATAAATTTTGCATTTTATTCGACTAACGAGTAATTTCTAATCTGTTATTACAAAGTTTAAATTAATAATATTAAACACACAATAACTATAAACGAATTACAGTTTTTCTATTAATAAAGTAATTAAATAGAGAAATATATGTGATTTATAAGAAAGTTTTAGAATACAAATGTGAATAGCATTTGGTTTGACAAACATATTTGATATTCTTCATTATTCTCTTTGAATAAGTTTATACGTATAGTATAATGTTTTGATAATTATTTTCCTATTTTTACTTTCTGTATACTCAAGTATTCTCTTTTTATTAATATTCGCTTCTTTGGGATAAATACTGATTCTTCTAATACTTAAGCATTTGTCGCTAAACGGTATGATATCATCAGTAGTAATACCACTATAATTATAGACATGATAATCAACAAATTTACAGCCAATTTTCAAATCACATAAATTTGGCAATTTTTCTAATTTTTTCATTACATTAATTAAATACGGATTTTGTGAGTTATTATTCAAAAGCAAAGCAAAATACTTTAATTGCGGCAAATAAACGTGAATATCGTTAAATTCATTTCTATTCGAATTATACCGATTCGGAACCTCATATCGGAATTTTAAACAAATTAAATGAACACATTTTCTCAAAAATTCAATGCTTTCGAATTGTTCACAATTTCTAATAATTAATTTTTCAATTGATTGAAATCCATTAATAAATGCTTCATTTATTGGTGAATACAAATTCTCTAATTTTAATACTTTTAAAAGCAAACATTTCAAACCAATTTGTTTTAATAACTCAATACAGTTATTGTGTTTAATGCATGGAAAACCGCAATAAAGATATTCAAGATTTTCAAATTTGGCCAAATTATTCATTAATAAATAACACGAATCATTTATTATAGAATTCTTCCAATGCGACGAAAACCAAACACTCAATGACTTTAATCGATGCGAGAAATGATCGGTAAATCTAACAAACTTTTCATCTCGTATTACATAACAATTAATTGTATCGATATTCGCACCAAAAACTTGATTCGTATGAAAACACAAATCCAAATATGATTCAATATTCCTTTCGGAACGCAATTCTTTAAGTTTAGGACATAATAGTATTAATGTGGACACGAATTCTGTATCAATATATTTATCAATAATAATTGACAAAGTTTTCAGCAAAATCTTTCCAACAGTTCATTGATAATCCTTTAGAAGTTCTTGCGTACGAATTATATATCGATAAATACTTAACACGTTTACAATTAATGGTTAAAACGTTAATCATTTGATCGGTAAGAATATATTTGCCATCAATTATGATATGATTAATATTCGCGCATTTAGTTTAACACATTTTAATAATTGAAGCGATTATTTAAGTTTATTATTGTCATTGATTATTGAATTTTTATATTTATTCACATTATCACCTGACTATTGACCACAAACTCTTCAAAATTTTAATGAATATAATCAATATAATAATACAATTTTGATTAAAACAATAAGCAATAAAAATGTGCTCAAAACAAACGATTTCTAAGCTTATGTTTCCTAAGTTACAAAGAATACACGTGACCTGAAACGTCACATTCTATCGCTAACTAACGGATAACTGCAGTGCTTTACATGCTAGTAATTCATAAATTTTCAAATGGATTGCGACAACACTTTTATTATTTTTGTTGTTATGGTATATGTATGCGTTTTACGCTCGTTTAGCTCTCCGAAAGTATTTGACACGTCTCGCCCTAATGTTTTATTAGGTTGTAGTTTCTGATTATGATTAAACATTCGGATATTTTTGTTGTTGTTATTGATACCCTTTTATTTTACTTTTTAAAATGATAAATACAAAGTAACTTTAATTTAAAGCACTTAACTGGTGAATGGTTATATATAAATAAATTAGGATAATCAACCCTAAATTTTTATAACTATAGAAGTAATAAATAACTAAAAATTTATTGGAAGCATGAGTGAGATTACTGTTGGCAAGAATTGAAATGGAAAATTAGAAAAAATGAGAGAAGAAAAAATAATTATATATTTTAATATTAGTAACACTACGTATGTTTTGTTAATCTATCTTTTCTCAGTCTTTCTCGTTCTCATTGTTATTTATTAAGCATAAAACCTTGTCTCAAACTAATCCAGAGTTTTCTTACAATACAGTATTTTACTCTATTAGCCCAATAACGACAAAGTGTTTGTGAGCCAAGTTGTAAGAACAATAAAAATTTGTTTTAAATCAAGATTTTCTTCCTTTTTATAATCTTTTTTTTATGTCAAATAAGATTAATATTCAATTTGTATTCTTTAGAGAAATTAACAATTTATTGAATTAAAATTCCGAAATTTTTTATCTATTATCATAATTGAACCTAAAAATAGACGATCATAAAAAATATTAAAAATATTTCTTAATTAAATAAACGAGTTTTTAATCATCTAAGCATCGGTGAAGTTTATTTTAAGGTCCGCGGGTAACCTAATACGTAAAAACATAGCTTCAGTTCGATAAGTGAGCGCACAAAAAATGATGAAGCATTTAGTGTGACGCGCGAAGGAAAACCAAATCGTTAAAAGTAATTATCAGCTTTTCTGTTGTGAACGGTAGAGAGAAGCGCGCACTTCATCATAATAGGAGCAGAAAAGTTAGATGACGGCAGTGACGGAAAAAGTGAATGACATTTGAAGACAATCCATCGCACGGATAATATTATCAATGCGTTAACAATGTTAGACTGGCGTTACGACAAACGGGCACATCATTAATCTTACTACTCTTTTTGACAGCCCATAGGCATCAGTGCCAGATATTAATCAAGATACTAAAACCTTGTTTTCTGCAAAGCAAAGCATTTTATGTCACTGTCACATTTGCCATCCATTAAAGCCCCGTATAGTCTAGTATTGTATATACAGTACCAAATAGTGTGTGTGTCTTCGCTGGTAATACAAGGATACTAACGGGCGCTTTATGTATATACCGATTCCTATGTACATTGCGCTCGCTTTATGCTTAGCGGTGCTAATTCTTGTGCCAATTTTCATGACATCAATTTTAAATGCCAACTCTCGAATGATTAAACTGTTTTCTGTTACCCCCAAAACTCAACTCTACTGCATTCACTGTTAGATTCGTGATCTGCACCAGAGTTAGTCAGCTCTGGATATATACATACTCAGTAATAATTCTCGTCGATCGCACATTCGCTCGCACAACGCTATTACGTAAAAAAATTGGCTGCGCTTCTGACGATTAATGGTATATTTGATGACCTACAGCCTCGACTAATGATGTATATGATCATTATTTGGATGAAGTAGAGACGCAAACAAAAATTAGATGGAAATGTGGTTCTGCTGTGGTTTCGTGTTTCTTTGCTTTATTTTATTTTGTTGCTCGGATTTGAATATAACCGCATTATTGTCTGTACAGTACTATCACTGCGTGTGTATTGTACTGTACGTGCGTTGATGTACATTAAACCGCAGAGAAAACATATTTGATTGCTCGCGTATTTCTTAATTACACTCTGGTTTTGATTCATGGAATCGCTTTCATTGTCACACCCTTTTAATGTGTGTGTGTGCGTCAATATTATTTTTTTGATTGTTAATTGTGTTTCGCGTAACACATAACGAGAGTTTTATTGTACTTAATTATTGTTAACGTTAATTATGTGCACTAATTCTTTCTTCTCTCAAACACATTCTTTAAGCTTCTGTTTCTGTTTCTGCTGCTGTTGTTTGTTGTTTTGAATGGTATTTTTATTGCACAAATAACTATCTCTTTTCATGTGTTATGTGCGCCAATGAATGGCAGCCAAAGAATTTTCTCTCTCATCTCTCTGTCCGTGTTTATACTCCACCTAACAAGCAGTTTATGTTCCCATTTAAATAATATTATAGTTGCGCTTACTGTGCAGTTACCATAATAAATGTTTAGCTTCATCTCTCTCTTCGAATAGTGTTCGCGTCTTTGTTTAATTTGTTGCCTTAAACTTTATTTATAAGTTATAAATAAATTTTATTTTCGGTTCAGCAAAATAAGCATCACATTTAATAGCATTATAAATATTATTTTCTAGTTTATTCTCTCACTTTCTCTACATTATATGGTTATCTATAACAGCTAAACCTCTATCGCCAAATGAAAAATAATAATAATAAAAATTGGAAATAAAATAAAAAACACTGTAATCTTGTTTGTTGTAGCGCTCTATTGTTAGACCGATTTTACAATTTTCAGAATTCCTCTCCGTTTCCTCTTCTAAATTCTTTATTTCAAGTGTTGATGGTTTTGATGGCCGAAAATCTCCGCTAATATATACATACACACAACAGTGAGAGTTATGTTGCGCTAAAAAGTTAGAGAAAAAATGAAAATTCATCTGTCATTCGCTTTGATGGCAATGTCTGAACGTTTTGAGTTATTTGACGGATTAATAATACTGTTTATCGCCAGCACTGGTTAAAGCGAGCTAAACATACTAAAGGGAGGCACTAATTGCTGGTTTGCCATCAAAATTTTTCTTCTATCTGACGGGTGAACAAAAAAATAAAGGCTTTGGTTAGAGATACGTAAATGGCAGGGCCGGAGCTTATCAATCATTTCAGTATTGCCACTCTTGTCACTTGTTCTCTGCCAGATGAGACTCAATACATAAATGATTGCTGTATTTCGCTGTATGTCTGCAAATGATCCGCTGTTGTAGCCGCTGCTACACACCAGTCATTTGTGTGCATACGAGTGTTGCCTCCCTCTCATGCTTCCCTAACCAAAGACAAAATTTAACCACAAAGATATCAACTCATTTTTCATTTCTGGAGACTCGATGGTAGTTGTATGTGAGTGCGTGTATGCGTGTATGAATGCATGCGAGTCTGGGGAGAGAGGCATAGTGGAGAGTGTGAGCTGTGAACCAGGATTCTCGGGCTTGTAATCATCAGAAATGTTAAAATGTTTGTCTGCATTGGCCACAAGTGCAGGCCTATTCTCTCCCTTACCGATGATAATATACATTTTCGATTCGGCTCTAATCACACAAATTAATGGTCCAAGAAGTGAGACCTGCCATTACTATTATACCCATACATATACGCAGACACATAGACATATACCGTACTCATACACTCACACAAACACACGCATCAATTGCTAGTCTTCAAACAAGCGTACAAATAATTGGTGAGAGCTTTAACGAAAATACACGTATCATTGCTTATTATAGTGCGGCGGACCTCAAAAAAATAGTTTATGATATATTCTTCTCTACAGTTTTATATTCTTGATTGTAACTTATAGATCACTGGCATTATATTGCATGTCTTGATGGATAATTTTTTTGTTGCTGTTGGTCTGTGAGAGAGAAGCATATAATGTACATATACTCGTTTTATTTATGCGATGCTAAATTGAATGCTATTAGTGTCAGTAATATCAGTGCACTACCACTACAGTCTATCTTCACCACCGGAAAAGAATAATTTGACTGTCAATAAAACTTTTTTGAATTGAGAATAGAGAATAGAGAGTAGAGATGGTTAAAGGGGAACACAGTTGAGAGAGAAGAGAGGCATTCTGACAGTCACTGAATTTGTTTTGACATTTTGCAGATGTGAAGCGTAAATAAAATATTTTATAGGGAATCGAATTTCGTCCCCATATATATATATTATAAGTATTATTCTTCATATGTATTTCAAAGTCAAATTTTTTCTTGCTTTTTCCATATATGCCACACTTTTTTGTATGCGCTCTCTTGTCAGTTATCTATATTTTTCTCATGCCTTCTGTCACATGAAGTCGAACCACTTATTCCTGAGTTTGATTGTCAAAGAATTTTATCTTTTTTTCTCGTTAGAAATAGTGATCGCCTAAATATACGAGTACTGTATTGAGAGCAGGACTCAAGACTTTGTTCTTCTTAGGCTATAAATAAGTTTTTTTCGTGTTATTTATAGAAAAATAAATATATTATTCCGTTTGAAAAGGGTATTCGATTTTATCAGTTGATCTCGAATTAAAAATTTAAATTAAATTAATTTTGAAGTTGGGAAACGTTTTAATAAAAATATACGCAAAAAAGAAAAACGGAAAAATTAAAATAATTTTACAAAAATATTTTTAAATTAACTTAATTTGTGGCGATAATTATTCCAAGCATGTATGAAATGCATTAAAAAATGAACGTTTGTACACGAATTAGCATATATAGCATACATATTTCTTATTAAACTTAAGGTTAATTAATACCAGCATAATTTTTATTTAATTTAAGCGATTCTATCAATGAGGTGCGAATCATTTTTCTGTGATAAGATTAATGTTTTGCCGTAAATATCAAAATAAATGTAAAAATTTAAATGGTAACGATAAACCATTGCGTAATGTTAAATAGCAAAAGTGCTTTTTTAATGCTCTGAAACCTCAATTGAATTTTTTAAAGCGACACTGAACTCTTAAATTTTAACAGATATATATATTATTTTTAATGCTTAGTAAATATTTTGGTTATTTTTTAATTTTGATTTTGATATCTTTATTTTCCCAGAGAAATGGAAATCACTTCTAAAAATGCAAACATCGTTGCTTTCCATTTAAAAACAAAACTTTTTTAAGATAAACGGAAACATAACAACATATTAGCATACAAATAGCATATTAATTCATATTTTTAGAATTTTATCAATAATTAAGTAAATTCCATCTCAACATTGGATGGTAATACTAATACGATATAACAATAAAATCAATTTTATCCTTGATTTAGTTTATCCTGCATTCTAATGATTTTAAATAATTTTTCTCGGTTTTAAAGGCGACTCTAAATTGACTGTTAATTTTATTCGGTATTTTTAGTATAGCCTGTTATAGATTGATATCACAGTCTCTTAAGCGAACAAAAAAACGCTTTACAACGAAGGACTGATCACTACTGCATGCACAAAATATCCATTGTTAGTCGCATTGTTATTATGATTTTTTAAAACTTCACTTTCACTCAAAATTTTTTTGTTGTGTTAGGCTTCCCTTTCACGGAATCAGAGGCAACAGCAGCAGCAATAACAACAAAAAAATCTCTTTCATATGAGGAGACAGATAGATATATAAGAATACGCAACAAGAATAGTCACTCATTTTACGCGTACATACTTTCGCACACATCCGGTACAGTTTTTTTTTGCTCATATGATATACAGCCATAATATATATACATAAGGCCTTATTTTTATGACACGATACCGCGCAATGACTCCATCAATAATAATTACTGTTTAGAATAGTGAGCGTCGACTAAAAAAGAGTAAGAAGACTGGGGAATCAAGCGCTTTGACACACGCTTTGATTTAGATTTATTAACTTCTAGTGGGCCTGACATTCAAACTTTCTTTTTCATTTTTCCATTTTTTTGCTTCTGCTTCGTTTGATGCTGTTTCTCATAAATTATTTAATAATTATTGTGTTTTATTTATTTTTATTTGAATGCAATCTCTCTATCTATTCAATGCTTCCGTTCTTTTACCGAATTTTTTCTTCATATCAAATGAATTGCTGGCGCGAGAGTTGGTTTTAATATGAAAAATTTTATTTATAATAAAGTTGTGGCATAATAAAGAAAAAAAACCGACTTCTTTTGTTATTTGTTTTTTTGGCTAATATATCATAAGAAAAACAAAAGATTGAATGATTAATGACTGGAAGAAAACTGCCTAAAATTAAATTCATTATTTATGACATTGAGTGAGAAATAGTTACTATAAAAAAGTTTAATTATACTATAGTTTTGAAATTTAATATTTGGACACTAAAAAACAAAACTTATATACAGTATTTTATAAATAAGCGCATACATGTATTCCGTTTGGTATTACTAAATAAATTTTTATAAAAAAAACTTAAAATTTATTCAGAGAATAAAATATCCTAGAATTATTAATATGTAAAAACTAAGAGTTATGAAAGGTGTACTGTATTACAGTATAAAGAAGAAAATATTAGTTTAATAAAAGAAAAAGGTTTAAAAGTTTAAATAAAACTTACAACAAATATTTTAAATGAAATCATAATTTAAAAAATAAAATAAAACGTAAAGTGAATTATATTTATACCGTAATGTCCAATAGTCAATAAATTTATATTTTGAAATGAGGCAAATGTCAACCTAAACATATACGTCTTTAAAACTTTTAATTCGAGAAGAGTTTAATTTTTTAGTTTGCTATGATTTTTATTATTCACTGTTTATTTTATTTAAAAATTTGTCCATTTTAGTACTATTTTTTCTTCCATTACTTTGCAAATTAATTGTTATACAATTTTGTAGTTACAATTTTTGTATTTACATTGTAGTGATGATTGTCGTTTTATTATCAATTAATACATACCTTCGTTATTTTATTTGATTGAGCGACTGAAAAGTAGTATATCTGTAATATCAGGTAATTTCTTAAAAATATTAAGAGATAAATAATTCAATTAATTTATGAAGAGATTTCTATAATCTAATGCGTACACACCTTATTAATAATAAACAAATAAAAATTGATTTTATCTGCGAATATACTGCACAAACAGTGAATTTCATTTTCAGAGGATACCCCAACCCTTACCAATACCCTGGGTTTTCTCGAACATAGAGGATTTCATTTGATGGGTTAAGATAAAACATAGATTGGTAAATATGGGTAACGCATAAATATATTCAAGATTTATTCTGTTAACGTGTATATAACAGATCAAACAAAACTCATGTTTGACATAATAACGATTATTTATTAAAAAAAATCTATTAGATTATTATTAATGCATCGGAAAATATATTAAATGATTATTTATTATGTGAGTATCAATCACTTTAATCAAAAATAAAATATTGTTTCATTAGTGTACATAACATGCAAAGCGTAAAAAACTTTTCTTTATTTTTTGTTAAACGCATTTATTTTCATTGTGAAAATAACAAAAAAAACTATCCTCCAAAAAACTTCATTGGAAAATATAAATCAACAATTTATAAAATGATTTATACGAGTAATGCTATAAAAAGACTAGTAGTGCGCACTAACAACAAAAAATAGTAGAAAGCAAAACAACTACACTAATATTATTTATACCGAGACTTAACTGCAGCGCCGATACGCACATTTTTCAAAAGCAACTGAGACTGAAAATAAAAAAGATAAATAACATCTCATCGAAACATCGCTGCCATTTGTTTTGTAATATATGGCCCGCTGATACTCGAAGATAGTTGAGTGCGAGCGTCGCAAACATGTCGTCGAGTTGATTGTGAATGATTGCGCGTTTGCCCCCAACCAAACAACCAAAAAAATCCAGAGAAATAGTTATCGTCATTCTCTGCTCTCTATTCTATTGCGTTTCCCACTAATATTTAAAGCGATAGTCAATATAATGTATACGCTCTGAGTTCTCAATCTTTAGGACACATTTCCTCAGCATTACATAGTTTACACAGTTTTTTAGCGCTCACTTCTCATACTACTCGACTACGACTGCATAAAGAATAACCTCTGGGGTGTCATTTGTCATGCCCTATAGTAATACCATTCTTGGGTCGAAAATTTTCTCTCCACTTCCACGATATTAGAGCTTATGCTCACCGCTGACGGCACACATACATTGGCTATAAATCTCTAGGCTATAAATTTCTATTTTAGCAGCTCTTTTGCGCTAAATTTTGTTCGTTGGTATCGATTCCGTAACCCAATGTTAATATTACGGTAGTATTTCGATTGAAAATGATAAATGGTTCGATCAAACTGTTTTTCATCGAAGTTATCGACGTTCACGCTGTGCTGTGTTCGGCAACAGAAAACATGGACCAAAAACGAAACAAACAAAAAAAATTTATAGCATCCCAAACCATTCGGTGACATAAAGTAAGATTTATTTTACGGGACTCTAGTCTCTACTCAGTTGAGTGCAAAGTCGTGTCGTTTTAATAATTGGCAAAAACCTTAAGTAGAAGATTGGAAATGATCGCTATCTTTCCATTCGTTGTCTGAAAGGAAGAAAATTTTTTAACTCCTTTTTCCCTTCTTTTTTATTGATGTTATTTGGTTGTCATTCGGTTATAGATCTATTATTATTAGTGTCGCGAATCGAGCGCTCAATAATGAATGAAAAAGCTTGACCTCGCAATCAAAATATATTAAAGACAAATATATATAAAATAAACCCAAAGCTATAAGTGATACTAATCTTTCATTTCATCGCCGGCTCTGATGAAAAAACTCGTATGTCATTGTCATTGAAGAGATTGTCAGCAGAGATATCGCGTTTGATAGATCTCGTATGAGTTTGTGCCTCAACTCTCTGTCTCATAACTAAATACTGTCAAGTCATAGTCATCTTTCGGGTTACAATTTCCCCATTTAGTGATATGTGACGTTAAAAGTGCTAAATATAAAAAATGGCGAGAGAGGGAGGGAGGGGAGAGGGAGGGAGGGGAGAGGGGGAGAGAGAGGGAGAGAGAGAGAGAGAGAGAGAGAGAGAGAGAGAGAGAGATTTAAGATTACATTCCGTTTGCCCGAATTCCTTTTGCCCGATTCCCGTTTGCCAGAATTCCTTTTGCCCGAATTCCGTTTGCCAGAAAT